>PVIC010025490.1:0-12973 GCA_004025085.1 Thryonomys swinderianus
CAGTGGTTCCGGCGCCTGCCTCGCAAGCGTAAGGACCTGAGTTCGATCCCCGGTTACCACATATAATGCTGGGCGTGGTGGCTCACGCCTGTAATCCCAGCACTCGGGAGGCAGAGACAGGAGGATTGCTGAGTTCGCGGCAGCTTGCCTGGGCACCATAGTGAGCTCAGGGCCAGCCTGAACTACAAAGCAAGACCCTATCTCCAAAAAGCAAAAAAAAAAAAAAAAAAAAAAAACTGTTTAGTGAGGCATGGTGGTGCACAAATGTAATCCCAACACTTGGGTGGCTGAGCCAGGAGGATCTCCATGAGTTCAAGGCAGCCTGAACTACAAAGCAAGACCTTATCTCTCTCACTCTCACACACACACACACACACACACACACACACACACACACACACATACACACACACACAGAGCTATTTATTAGACATCTTACAGCACAGCTAAATTGGAGATGAAGAATTCCTCTAAGGAGTTAAAAGGAGGGGGAGGCAATGGGGAAAAAAAGAAGCAAGATTTATCATGTATAGGTAAAAATTCCCTATAACAAATGTTATCATTATGTAAATATAAAATGTACCAATAAATGTTTTGCTAAAAAAAAAAAAAGAATTCCTCTAAAAGCAGATGACACATGGTTGGGGTTGGTGGCACACACCTATCATTCCAGCACTTGGGAGGCTGAGGCAGGAGGATCACTCCAAGTTGGAGGCCAGCCTGGACTATAGACCCTGTCTCAGAAACAAAACAAAAATATCTTGTGGGAAAAACAAATGACATTTGTGAATTTGGAACATAACAAAAACTTTACTCAATCAAAAATTAACAATAAAAAGATAACAAAAGATGACAAGAGGACTGGGGATGTAGCTCACTGGTAAAGCACCTACTTATCATGTGCAAGGCTTGGGTTCAATCCCCAGAACCACACATACATACACATAGTGGGCAGAAGACCTAAACAAGAGCTTCATAACAAAAGGTGACCTAAATCATCAGCAGACACGTGAAAAAGTGTGCCACTCCACTAGAAAAAAAGTGGGGGGGGACTTCATGTTAGCTCTATGACAATTAACAAGTATAGACGACTTCTTTATGACCATGTCAAAACCTGTTTTCTAAATTGAGAGTTTCTCAATCATTTCTAGAAATTGACATTTCAAAGAAGAAAATTTAAGAGTTCCAGTGAATGGGGAAACTGATTATAAAAACAGAACAGTTCTTAAAAAGATGAGAACAGTGTTGGCTGGGCATGGTGGTACATATCTGTAATCTTAGCACTCAGGAGACTGAAGCAGGAGGAGTGCTAGCCTGGGCAACATAGTAAGTACAAGGCCAGAATGGACTATATAGTGAAACTCTGTCTTTAAAAAAAACTGGGGGAGATGGAGACAAAACAGTTTACTGGTAAGAGACAGAGATGATGGGGCTGGAGATTTAGCTCAGTGGTTCCAGCACCTGCCTGGCAAGCGCAAGGCCCTGAGTTCAATCCCTGGTAATCACATACAATGCTGGGCGTGGTGACTCACGCCCACCAGCCATCAATACCACATACCACAGTGCCGGGCATGGTGGCTCATGCCTGTCATCCCAGCACTCAGGAGGCAGAGACAGGAGGTTTGCTGAGTTCGAGGCTTGCCTGGGCTACATAGTGAGCTCAGGGTCAGCCTGAACTACAAAGTGAGACCCTGTCTCAAAAAACAAAACAAAACAAAACAAAACAAAAAAACAATCTATATTACTCACAGTGACCTAGATATGATGCCCCCTGTTTCATCTTCACACCACCCCTTCCTTGCTCCCTGTGCTGTAGAAACAGGGAGCTTCAGATGCTGCCAAGAACACGTTTTTTCCTTCTCCCCTTTGTACCTGTTACTTTTGTTATCTGCAGGGCTCTTTGACCATCTTTGTATCTAATGGGTTCTTTTCAGTCCTTAAATCTTGGTTAGAATTTCTCCCTTTCAGACAGGTTTTTCCTGAACATCTACCTAAACAAGTTTTGTCTACCAATTACTTCTTGTTACACTGCTCTTTTTATTTCTTTCATGATAGTTTTCAACAAGACTATATGTTGTTTACTGCCAATGTCTACATGAATGTTTTGCATATAGCAGACATAAAATAAGCTGTCTAAATAACGGCATGAAGTGTCTGAGAGAGATTTGGATCAAGGTTAAAAAATGGAACTCGGTTGATACCATCTGTGGATCTAGATCTCAGAATCTACCTACCTATGAAAACTTGTAGTATAAAGTTAAGAATACTCAAAGGACTTTTAGGATCATTTAGGAACATATACTGTGTCAAAAAATTTAAGTCCTTAAATGCATACATTCCCAGTTGAGGTGAAATAAGGCAATGATTGACTTCCATTTCAGCTCTCATACCATCAACAAATATCTTTTTGGTGATTTATTTTGTGTCACATTTTTATCAACTCTGTGTTTTCTGTGGGTGATTTCACTATTTAAAGGGCCTTCACATATGTTGCCAAAGCATTCTCTAGTGTTCTAATTCAAAAGGCTGTATAGTATAGACAAGCCACAGACAGGCAGAGTCACAGCCAAGAGTCTGTTTACTAAATTCAACATCAACAAATCAACAATACTTTCAAAATAAGGTATCTTTAAACAGAAATAGAAATGGATTATGTATTGATTGGTTGATAGAAATGCTATAATCAGAGGCTCACCAGAATCTAGCTCTGTATTTCCTCAGGAGAAAAGATTTAATAGTCACTAATTCAGTAACTTACTTTCCAAGTTTTTGCGTTTAGAAACTACAAATATAGACTCAAAAATATGCCGTTATAATTACTCTTGAAGCATGAAGAGATATAAAAGTAAACTCTGCTAGGTATGGTGGCGCACAACTGTAATTCCAGCACTTGAGAAGGCAAGACAAGAGGATCACCGTGAGTTCAAATCCAGCCTGGCCTACACAGTGAGTTTACTGGACTGAATAGCTAGAACCTGTCTGAAATATCAAACAGGGCTGGTGATTTAGCTCAAGTGTACTGTGCCTACCCTGGGAGCACAAGGGCCCCAAAGTTGATTCCCAATACCACAAAACAAACAAAAAGTAAACATTAAATCAGGGCCTCATGTATGCTATGTACACACACTGCCAATGAGCTGCACTCTTAGCCCAAATAATTATTAATTTGCAGATCCACCTCCTACCCAATCTAGGAACTCAAGGCTGAACCAGAAGTTTTAGTTTATGAGACCTGCTTAACAGCAAACATCAAGGCACCTTATTAAGGATCATTACTACATACAAATTTTTAACATTGTCACCAGAAAGTAGTATGTCATCATTATCACTTTCTTTTCCTAAACTGATCCCTTTTCAAAAATTACCATGGTGCACCAACTTATACATTTTGCTTTCTGAAATGTATCTGTCACTTCCTCTTTCCCATATAGCCAAATAAAGCTTCACTCTTTACCAGTACTAGTGAACCTTTTAGAAAAGCTTTTAGTGATGACAGCCCAACACAGCACAAGTACTATAGGTTCACCAGCAAAATTCTATAAGCACTTACCTTGGCCAAATCAAAGGGTGTTTTGACCTCTACAGTTGTGTCAAGTTCAGCAATGGGAGGAACTTCCTGCTTGTTTCTTCCTTTCCGCCTACTTCGCTTTAGCTGGTCCCCTGACCTCTGCACATCTAGGTACAGAAATAATATACAGATACAAATTGATGATAGCAAGATTTATTAATAAATTTCTATAACTGATAAACAGAAAATAATGCTTAATATTTAGTCAAGACATCGAGTAAAGGTTAAATTTAAAACATTATTTTCAAGATTGTAGTTATGTTTTCTCTTTGTTTTGGGAGTAGGGATTGAACTCAGGACCTTGTGTTTGTAAGGCAGCCACAGCACCAAATGAGGTAAATATCTGACCCAGGTTTGTAGTTAATAACAAAAAATTTAAACAAATGCTACTGGTGTTAAAACCTGTTATTTTAGGGCCAGAGATTTAGCTCAGTGGTTCCAGGGCATGCCTAGCAAGCACAAGGTCCCTGGTTTGATCTCTGTAACCACAAACAACAATACCAGGGGTGGTGACTCGCTCACATCTATAATCCCAGCGCTCAGGAGGCAGAGGCAGGAGGATTGCTGAGTTCGAGGCTTTCCTGGGCTACATAGTGACCTCAGGGCCAGCCTGAACTACAAAGCAAGACCCTGTCTCAAAAACACACACACATACACACAAAACAAAACCCTGATATTTTAGATTACACAATAATGATAATCATGACTTCAACCTTTTGGTTTAGTGTCCTCTGGTGTTATTCATATTATAATCAGTCAAATTTTTTTTTTTTTTTTAGACAAGGTCTTGCTTTGTAGCTCAGGCTGGCCCTGAGCTCACTATGTAGCCCAGGCAAGCCTCGAACTCAGCAATCCACCTGTCTCTGCCTCCCGAGTGCTGGGATTACAGGTGTGAGCCACCACGCCCAGCACTGTGGTGTGTGGTATTGATTGCTGGTGGGCGTGAGTCTCCACACCCAGCATTATATGTGGTTAGCGGGGATTGAACTCAGGACATTGCGCTTACGAGGAAGGCGCCAGAACCACTGAGTTAACCCTCTGGCCCATATTATTATTTTTATCCAGTTATACATATAACTGAAAAAGATATCTTTCTCAAAAAAATTATTTTGTGGTGCTGGGTACAAGAGCTCTACCAGTGAGCTATATTCACAGCCCCTGAAAAACATTTCTTTAATTAATGTATATATAAGACTTTGAAAATAATTTTGAAGCCACATTTAAATCTGTTTTTGTGATATTTGGTAAACTCAAAATGTCTGAACTAGATGGAAATGGTGGCATATGCATGTAATCCAGTTACTTGAAGGTTTAGGCAAGGGAACTGAAAGTTCAAGTCCAACCTGGGAAACTTAGCAATACCCTTTTTCCAAAATAAAATTTAAAAGGAAACCAACCAGATACAGTGAAGAACATCTGTAAGCCCAACACCCTAGTAAACTGAGGCACAGTTCAAGTCCAACCTCAGCAATTTAGAGACCCTGTCTCAAAAAAAAAAAAAAGTAAAATTGGGTGGATACATATGTCAGTGAAAAAGCCCTGGATTTAACTTCTGGTATCACAATAAAGAAATAAGTAGCCAGCATTGGTGGCTCATGCCTGTAACCCCAGCACTCGGGAGGCAAAGGCAGGAAGATTGCCACAAGCCAGCTGAAATTACATAGGGAGTTCAGGGTCAGCCTGAACTACAAAGGCAGGTGCTGTCTCAAAAACAAACAAACAAACAAAAACTAAAAAGAAAAGAAGTAAATTGTTTGCCTGTCATGTACAAGGCCCTCCAGTCAATCTACAGTCCTTTAAACCTTCTCATTAATAGTAACATTTAAACTGAATATGATGGTGCATGCTGGTAATCCCAGCACTTGGGAGGTTGAGGCAAGAGGATCACTGCCAGCTTGAGGCCAGTGTAGGTTACATAATGAGCTAAGCAAACTGAACTATACAGGGAGACCCTGTCTTAGAACAACAATCACAACAAAGAAAAATAACATTTGAGCTCAGCAAGATTTAGTTCAGTGGTTCTAGCAACTGCCTAGGAAGCACAGGGTCCTGAGTTTGATCCCCCATAACCATATACAACAATACTGGGTTTGGTAACTCACACACACCAACAAATCAGTACCACATACCACAGTGCTGGGCGTGGTGGCTCATGCCTGTAATCCCAGCACTCAGGAGGCAGAGGGAGGAGGATTGCTCAGTTCAAGGCTTGTCTGGGCTACACAGTGAGCTCAGGGCCAGCCTGAACTACAAAGCGAGAGCCTGTCTCAAAAAAATATATAAATAACATTTAAGCTTTATGTGCTTGTAGGAACTTACCATCTTTTTTGAAGCACGGCTGCAAAGAATCAGAAACTAACTCCTGATCATTCGTTTGCCATTTGGTTATAAGATCTTCTATGAATTGACCTTTTTTGCCCTCATTGCCCTGGAGGAGGTCTGTCACATATTCTCGTATCTCTTCTGCACTCTCAATTGACAAAATGTACCTGGGTGGCAAAGATATAAATTGTTGAAAGGACAGCTTAAACTATGTTTTTCAATAATTATCATAAAATCAAAGTAGTAAAACTATTAGAACTAGGATGTTGCTTAGTGGCAGAGGACTAGCCTACCACAAGTGAGACTCTGGGTTCAATCCAAGCATCGTTAAACAAAAATCATTACTCTATTAAGAGTATTTACATTGAGCCACGTGCTACATTGGATGCTAGCAATATAAATTTAACTAAAACAAAGACCTTGGTTTCAAGAAGTCCATAATCTAACCTTCATCTATATTTAGCCATTTACAGTTTCTCTGTATGAATACATTATTTCCTCTAAGCTACACTTCTGCAGTCATTATTGTGTCCTGGAAACAACATAAATTACTTTATCTTCATATTACAAATTAATATTTCTCCTATTTTTGCTACAGATACATATACTATAATCTAATCAGTAATTAAACATTCTAAAAGCTTTAAATTAAGATTAGTATTACATCAGAAAAAGTAAATCTATTTTAAGGAAATGTTATGAGGATGCCTTAAGATGGCCTTGGGTGAGGGCCAGACATTTAGCTCAGTGGCACCAGAGCTGTCTGGAAAGCACAAAGTCCTGAATTCAATCCCTGGTACCAAAAAAGATACTGGGCAAGAGTATACATTACTACAACCTTTTTAAAAATCAATGAGCCAATGAATTTAAAGTTTTAAAATGACCCAAAAGTTCTCCTACAGCAACAACTTAAAAAAAAAGACATATAAATTTTAATACAAAAAAGCTAACTGCACCATTATTTGATTAAAATATCTGTTGATACAGAAAGCAGTACATGAGTTCAAAGTTTTGGATTTTATAAAATGTAATATAAAGCCACAGTTAAATCTGAAATTTCTGAATAACTACAACTGACCTGAGAAATTGTATATGAAATTACAATAGTACATGAAACAGAAGGTATAGTACAGATCCCAATCATCATAAAAGGAGTATGTATGGGCCAGGGATTTGGCTCAGCGGTTCTGATGTCTGCCTGGCAAACACAAAGTCCTGAGTTTGATCCCTGGTACCACATATTACAATACAGGATGTAGGTGCTCACACCTGTAATCCCAGAACTCGGGAGGCAGAGGTAGGAGGTTTGCTGTGAGTTCAAGGCTAGCCTGAGCTACATGGTGAGTTCAGGGCGAGCTAGAAAATCAAACCCCAGGCTGGGGAATTTAGCTCAGTGGTACGTGCCTGCCTCACAAGTGCAAGGTCTTGAGTTCAATCCCTGGTACAAAAAAAAAAAAAAAAAAAAGTTAAACATCAAAATGATTACTACAAAATGACAATTAAAAAGTTTTAATTTTCTTTTTCCTCTGAATAATGAATATTTCTGGAAATATACTGTACCATAATACGCATGGGAAAAAGTATTTTGGTAGTCTTTACCCTATCCTTTTTTTCTTTCTTTTTTCTTTCTTTCCTTCCTTTCTTTCTTTCACAGTGAATGTATTTTATTAAAAAAAGAAAAAGAAAAAGGTAAGTGGGGTTTGGTGGCACACACCTATGACCCAAGCATTCTGGGAGGCTGAAGCAGAAGGACTGCAACTTAAAACTCAACCTGGGCGCCGGGCATGATGGCTCACACCTGTAATCCCAGCACTCGGAGGCAGAGACAGGAGGATTGCTGAGTTCGAGGCTTGCCTGGGCTACAGAGTGAGCTGAGGGTCAGCCTGAACTACAAAGTGAGACCCTGTCTCAAAAAACAACAACAACAACAACAACAACAACAAAAAACTCAACCTGGGCAATTTAGCAACTTATCAAAGACTGTGTGTCAAAATAAGAAAAGAGAAAAAATTGGGGAATGTACCTCAGTGAGAAGATTCTGGGTTCAACTTCAATATGGCAAAAAAGTGATAAAATAACATAAACTTAAATATAGATCTTCACAGTATTATAAAGCCTTAAAAATCTGTAACCCAGCTCTTGCTTATTTAGCTACCTTCTACCCACCATGTGTCTCTTCTGCGATCCCTGCATGACATGCCACCCTGCCTTGGAGCCAAGGTGGCATGGAGTGATTATGGACTTAAACATTTACAAACTATAAGCTAAATAAACTTTTTCTCCTTAAAAAAAAGAAAGAAACTATAATTCAGGCACATCAGTATGAAATGTAAGAAAAATTATTATAATAATGGAATCACTTCTTGGCCTTTTGGCTAAGATCAAGTGTAGTATAATAATGTTATATCTTTTAGAGTAAAAAGAATCAAAATTATTCCATCCTTTTGTAGCATATTACTGAAGTCATCCTAGCAATGTGAAAAAAGTGCAGTTATGGTCAACAGGAACAAACTTGTGTCTTGTCCTCATTAAAACAATCTTCTAATCATCATATTTAAAAAAAACAATAGGTTTTCAAGGTTTACACATTTTATTTTATTTTATTTTATTTTTTTTTTTTTGAGGAAGAGTCTTGCTTTGTCGTTCAGGCCGGCCCTGAGTTCCCTATGTAGCCCAGGCAAGCCTCAAAGTCAGCAATCCTCCTGCCTTTGCCTCCTGAGTGCTGCGATGACAGACATGAGGCACCACGCCCAGCAAGACTTACTTTTTTTTTTTTTTTTTGGACAGTTGTCTCACTTTGTAGTTCAGGCTGGCCCTGAGCTCACTATGTAGCCCAGGTAAACCTCGAATTCAGCAATCCTCCTGCTTCTGCTTCCCAAATGCTGGGATTACAGGTGTGAGCCACCGCACCTGGCACTGTGGTATGTGGTACTGATTGCCAGTGGGCGTGGCCACCACACCTGGTATTGTTGTATGTGGTTACTGGGATCGAACCAGAGACCTTCCACTTGCTAGGCAGGGGCCAGAACCACTGACCTAAATCTCCAGCCCCAAGACTTACACATTTTAATCATCTTTATCTCTAAACTTACCAGCCTCCACCAAAAGATTAATTTAAAAGACTCACTAATTTGAAGGAATCTTATACAGTACTAAGTCTGGAGTTTTCAAATTACCAAATAAAAAGATTTCCAGGAACATTTAAATAAATGTCATTTTAACTATTTAAGAAAGTAATAAAAAACATTAATCCAACTATGTCATATACCAAATTTTGACAAAACAGAACCAATGAAAACATATCATTCATATTGTAGAAAAAAGTTTATTTTGCTAAGTCTGTGTATAGATTTTTAACATCTTATAAACATGTCAATGATTAGGAGGTTAATAGTTCTGTACTATTTTTAAAATTTAGGCCCTTTGTATAAAATTTATTCAAGGTAGTGTACTGTTACAGTACTCCTGAAAAGGCACGGCAAGTGCTTTCATCACTGGGCATCACAGCCTGTTGTGCAACCATTAGTGGATACTTAATAAAAGACTGTGCATGATAGATAACTTGGGGCTTATTTTCAGATTCCACACTTCTTTTTTTATTTTTTTAGTCAGAATCTCAATAAGCAGCCCAGACTGCCCTCAAAGTCATAGCAATTCTCCTGCCTCTGCCTCCCAAGTGCTGTGATTACAGGTGTGCGAACAAGTAATAAAATTAGGTTTAGGTTCCTTGGTCACATCCCATCTTTGTACAAGTTTTCCTCTTCCCCTGAACACTTGGCACCTCTACCTCCATGTAGTCTTTAACCTTTTTCAGAAAATCTTCCAATGATTCCAATCTTAATAGGATCTTTTATTCCATGCTCCCACATTTTCTACTCTCCTTATCTCAGCATTCATCCATGGGACATAACCCAGCTGTCATGACTGGCTTTGTTACCCTGGCCAAGCAAATGTTCGTTAATCAGTCCGAAGCAGATATAAAACATACTCCTATCCATATTTCATAAGAATTTTTCAGTATTAATGATAAACTGCTCGCTCATTATTTTGTAAATGAAGAAACCAAGGTACACAAAGGGAATTAAAATTCTCCAAGGTTCCAAAAGTGGTAAGGGGCAACCAAAGGTATAACTTGTACCTTCAAAGTAACAACTAACTGCACTTATCAAGTTTAAATCCCAGGTCCTACTTGATGAACCTCGGACTGAGCAAAAGATAAAGCTCAGAGTACGGAATTTCTGGAAAGACAGTTTGACTCTCTTCTTCTCTCCAGAGTCTATTAAACAACAACAACAAAAACAAACAAACGCCCGGAACATTTTGTTGTTTTCCTAGGGAAAAAGGCCGCAACGGCATACCACAGAAGCTGCCACCTTTTCTGGAAGCTAAACTACAAAGGTGGAGGCCAAAATGCGGCCGCTCCCGACTGACAGCCTTTCTCATCAACTTTTAAATCCTCCCCGCTTCCTGTTCGCCTTGCCAAAGCGCATCCTAGAACTCCTTCCCGCCTCGGAACCGAACCAATCTTACTGGATGATCTCCTCGCTGACATCCAGGCCGAAAGTTTGCTGTAGCTGCTGAGTACACCAGTGCACCAGCAGCTCCTGGGACGCCGGCTGGGCTACCGCCATTTTCCTCCCCAGCCGGAACCAGCTGGGCAGCAAAGGACCCAAGTACTACGCGGGACTAGTTCCTTTCACAACACCGACCTGTTCTCGTGAGTTCCGCGAACTCGCGGGGGCCGCGCCCTCGCTCCGCCTCCAACACAGGCCCCGCCCAACTGTGCCGCCTCCGGCTGCTTCCCGTTTCCGCATCTGAGTGATCTGCTCCGCTGCAAGAGCAAAATGTGATCCTTACACATCATTAGATCTAAAACTCGACGAACGCCCTTGGCAGTATGACTGAGAAGACAGCCCAAATTTTTATCAGAAGTACAATGTAGCCGGGCGTGGTGGCTCACGCCTGTAATCCCAGCACTCGGAAGGCAGAGGCAGCAGGATGGCTGAGTTGGAGGCTTGCCTGGGCTACATAGTGAGCTCAGGGCCAGCCTGAACTACAAAGCGAGACCCTGTCTCAAAAAAAAAAAAAAAAAAAGTACAATGTAAAGAAAAATAAGAAACTATCCCAAAAAAACAACGATACCACTTAAAATGTGATCTAATCTTACGGAAAATTTTACAGCAAATTGTAAAGATTCTGTTCATTTTTTGCTCTGGTGGTGGTGGTTATTGATATCCCACGTAGTTGAGTACTGTATTCACACCCCAGTGTTGGGATCTAGCCCTGGCCCTGGAGCATGCTCCGAAGTTCTGCCACTGAACCTTACCCAGCCCATGTTAAATTTGTTGAGCGATGTTTTATCCAAGAGGGTTAGCCTCAAACAAGGATGTGCGTGCGTGCGTGCGTGCGTGCGTGCGTGCGTGCGTACGTGTGTGTGTGTGTTAATAAAACAGGTCTTGCGGTTTGGCTCTGAAGACTTCCACTGTAATTCCAAACCTAAGGATTTATCCAGTTACCCACTCCAGTAGGACTAGGGGCGGGGGACTATTTAGCCAAGTTTTTCTGGAAGAGAATGTCTTCTAATTCATGTCTGGCATTTAATTCATATTTATTTATTCGCTTATTTATTGCCCTGGGAATTGAACCCAAGGTCTTTGCACTGAGCTACATTGCATCCCACCCCCCTTTTAAAGGCAGGTTATGCCAGGCTGGCCTTGAGTCGGCCATCTCGCTACCTCAGCCTAGGATTATAGGTACACACTATGACATTTAGCTTACCTTTCAAGTTCTTTATTCCTATCACGGTTATTATATTAAATTGAATGCTGTTTGGCCTTTTTATCACATGATTTTCTTGCATTAATAATCAAATATACGTATTGACTTATCTGTTTATAATGTCTATGTTGTTGTTAATTTGGAAAGTGTGTAATTTCCAACTTTAAAAGAACATATTGTCCTTGTTTGTTAATTGTACAAATTTGGTTTCTTCTAGAATGTCTGATATATTTATTACTAAGCACAGTATGTCCAAATTCCAAGTCATTTAATGTATCCAAATAATTTACCTATGGGAATATTCAGTCCCATAACTAAAAATATTAACTTCTCTAAAACAGAGACTCTCCTCTAAGTTCTTCTACACAAAATAACTTAATGTGTCATACATACTATGATAAAATGAGTAGGTCTTCCATAGCTTGTGCATATAGGGACAGGGGGTTGTAGGGTGGGTAGGGGAAGGGGAAAAATGAGAATTAAGTCATGTCATATACTGGTACAAGTTCTCAATGTTGTGCATAATTGTGATGTGTATATATAATGTACCAAATGTAGTTCAGGTTGGCCCTGAGCTCACTATGGTGCCCAGGCAAACCGCCGCGAACTCAGCAATCCTCCTGTCTCTGCCTCCCGAGTGCTGGGATTACAGACGTGAGCCACCAAATCCGGCATTGTGGTATGCGGCATTGATTGTTGGTGGGCGTGTCTCCACGCCCAGCATTATATGTGGTTACCAGGGATCGAACTCAGGACCTTGCGCTTGCGAGGCAGGCACTGGAACCACTGAGCTAACCCTCCGGCCCCACACTATTCTTTTTTTTTGTAGTGCATGTTAATGAGTGTTACTTCTAGTTTACAATATGTACAATTTAATGGCACTTACAATCATTATTATTTATTAAATTACATTTCTACCTGAACAAAGAAGCACACTCATTTCATATGACTTAAAGATAATCTTTGTAACAGGTAGGCATGGTGGTTCATGCTTGTAATTCAGCACCTGAGAAGCTAAAAGCATCAGGGTATTTTTTTCTTTTTCTCTGACATACATCTCATTATCATTAGGTTTAAAAAGTATTTTAAAAGATTAGTATTAAAAAAGATATAGTGGCCAGAGATTTAGCTCAGTGGTTCTCGCGCCTGCCTCGCAAGCACAAGGTCCTGAGTTCGATCCAGGAAACCATATACAACAATGCTGGTTGTGGTGACTCACGCCCACCAGCAATTAGTACCACATACCACAGTGCCGGGTAATGCTCACACCTGTCATCGCAGCACTCGGGAGGCAAAGACAGGAGG
>PVIC010025490.1:13073-25077 GCA_004025085.1 Thryonomys swinderianus
AAAAAAAAAAAAAAAAAAAAAAAAAAAAAAAAGATATAGTGTGTCAGAGATTTAGCTCAGTCATGCTGTGCCTGCTTGGGAAGCACAAGGTCCTGAATTCAATTCCCAGTACTGGAAAAAAAAAAAAGGTAAAACAGAAAAAAGACATACTGAGATACTGAGCCACTTGAGTTGACCAGGCCTGTAGTCCCAGCATTTAGTAGTGTGAGGCAGGAAGATTGCCATGAGTGTGAAGCCAGCCTGAGCTACACAGTGAGCTCAAGACAAACCTAGACAACACCACAAGACTATCCCAATAAAACTAAAACAAACGATACCAAAAAGACCAAGAGGGTTGCAGGTATAGCTCAGGGACAGAGCATGTGTGAGGCCCTGGGTTTGATCCTTGGGTGCACACACACACACCACACACTAAATAATCTATAGAACATAGAGTGCCTTATACAGTGTATTCAAAATTCTTTCTAGCCACTTACTTGCCATGTAGAGTAAGAGAAAAGACCAAGATACATTCTCTAGGGAGTTCTAGTCTGCAGGAATCTGGGACTGTGAGTTCTAATTAAACAATTCAGTCTCCTGTAGAAGAGACACTAACTAAAAAGGAAATAAGGGCTTTAACACCTAGCCAGCAGTGATATGCAGCCTGGGGAGAACAAAGAAATGCCTGAGATGTGTTGATTTTTCTGGTAAGAATGTGGCTTAGGTAATTGCCAATACACTTCCTACTGTTATGTTAATTTTACCTGGTTTCTAAATCCTTTCTTATAACACAATGTAGTTGATTCTGTTAAAGTACTGAGTAACCTTTTTTTTTTTTTTTTTTTTTTAAACACAAGCAGAATTCTTCGGAGAGAACCAGTGTTCACTTTCACTCCTAGGGATTGACTTTCAAGTGAGCCACTTAGAGAATGCATCCAACAGTAAGTTCATCCGACCCAGTTTTATGTGTGAATTGGAAGTGAAACTCTCTCCTAGGGACATCACAATTAGCAGTACAGGTCTGGAAAATAATTACGAGCCTCTATTCTAGTTATGTTCGCCTGGGCTAGGGTTGAGTCCTTAGTACATTTGGCATGTTTTTCTAAGAAAGACGTTTTATTATTTGTGTGTGTGTATAAAAATATAACTGACCTTTTTAGTCACACATGACTCTAAAGACATCAAAGACGGTAGATAAACTGTATTAGTTTTCTTTTCATCATCCCATAGAATTATTTTGAAATAAATGATGGATGTGGTTAGAGTTTGTGCCAGGGGTATTAAAACTCTCCAGTTCTATATATTTTTATAGGCATAAAAAAGTTCGGTTCACTTTAGGCTTTCCTTCTGGAGCTAATCATGGATTTTTTTCCTATAGTAACTTGTGAAAAGTCCTTGTAATACTTCCGCTACTGGGTTTTCTTTCACCAGTGGGCTCATTTCCTTGATTGAAAGTGGGGCATTCTGACCCGCCCCCTGGCGCGGGTACCAATCGCAAGGCTCTGCGAGTTGATGGACTGGTCATCCCGTCAGTGAGCCTGGCTGCTGTCACTGAGGACCCCTGTGATTGGTTTGCGGAGGAAGGCGCGGAACCAATGGGGGTCATGGCTCGCGAGAGGCAGAGAGCGCGGGAAAGCGCCCCTTATTAACGGTGGCGGGAGAGTCCTTTTCTGGTCCTTGTCCAGCGAGACACCCTCAGCGAGGAAGTCAGTGCATTTCCTTCATCTCCTTACGGTCGGTCTAACATGGTGCGGACTAAAGCAGACAGTGTCCCGGGCACTTACAGGAAAGGTGAAGCGATGAGGCACGGCATGGGGTACGGGGTGAAGGGAGGAATGCCCTGGCTTCCCAGCCCTGGGCTTTCAGTTTAGGCCTCCTGGGTCCCTTAGCCTTGGGAAAGAAGCTGGAGGGAAGGCAATCCATTAGGGACCCCGCAGCTGTCCTCTCCTAACCCCTGGAACTATGGTTCGACAATGTATCGGAACCTTCTTGCCCCCTTCACATCGCCAACTCCCCAGCCCTCACTTTGTCTTTGCAGTGGTGGCCTCTCGAGCCCCCAGGAAGGTGCTGGGTCCCTCCACCTCTGCCACTAACTCCTCATCGCTTTCGTCGTTGAAAAAAGGTAAGAAACACCCGTGGAAAATCGCTTGGGCTAATCCTCCTGCAAAGGGATGGATCAGAGCTGGGTGACACATACTTTTCTTGGCACGCAGTGGGGCTGAGGCAGGAGGATCACATGTTCGAACACAGCTTTGACAACTAAGAGAGTGCCTGTCTCAAGATTAATTAATTAATTACTGAGGGCTGGAGATGCAGCTCATTGCAAAGGCCCGGACTTCACTACCCAGGGGCACAGAAAAGGGCGGCACGTCTGGGTGGGGTATCATCAGTTCTGGCACCACACCTCTGACCAGTAATCTCAACTCTCATAGCGATTGATTTTACTTGAGCTCCTCTTGCCAAAATTTCTTACTTATCCTCTCTGAAAAGGCTCTGGCCTTTTGGGCAGATGGATTAGAAATGCAGGTCTCTTAGAAGAGAATTTTAAGCTATTTTCCCATCTATTCTTTCTTTTCAGGTTTAGAGATTTTTTTGTTTGTTTATTTGTTTTGTTTTGTTTTGAGACAGGGTCTCGCTTTGTAGTTCAGGCTGGCTCTGAGCTCACTATGTAGCCCAGGCAAGCCTGGAACTCAGCAATCCTTCTGCCTCTGCCTACCAAGTGCTGGGATTACAGGCGTGAGCCACCATGCCCGGCTAGAATTATTTTTCTTAAAAATGACAATCATTTTATATATATTTGAGACAGGGTCTCACTACGTAGTTCAGTCTGCCTCTGAACTCACTGTATATAGCTGGGGTGGCCTCACACGGTGGTGATCCTGCTACCCTATTCAGCTTACCTTCCCAAATCCTGACTACTACTGTATTGCTTTTTATCTGTGGAGACTGAAATAGTAACCATTTTCTAACATAATGTTTTGAAAAGGGATAAATTTGAGTTAACTGAAAAACTCAAAGCTCCAAACAGTGCTTCCCTTTAGGTTCTTAATTAAATCTTGTGGGTTCATCTTCCTGCCTACTTAGCTTCCTACTGAAAGGAACGAGGCACCAGATGGCAGGGTATTTTCTTATTCTTTCCACAGGCAGAAGGAGCAGTGTGAAGCTATTTCCCTTGCCTGCTTCCCCTCCAACTCTCCCATGGGTAATATCAGTAGCTGCAAAGTTAGAAAACACAGATAAGGATCTTCAAAAAAGAGAGAATGAAAACAAAGGATTCCAGGAGGGGAAGGGAAGGTGGGAGAAGGGGAAGAAAAAGATGCAGAAACAAAAGTGGAAGCTGGCAGAATGGCACATACTATAATCCTATCACGTTGGGAGGAGGAAGCAGAGGATCTCAAGCACAAATTCTTACGTGGGCAAGTTAGCAAGACCTTGTCTCAAAAAAATAAAGACGATATGGATGCAGCTCAGTGGACAGGCCATGGATTCAATCCCTGCAAGCCTCTCTCTCTGCAAAAAAGAAAGAAAAAAATAATCTCTACTGAAACAATGTGGTTAGTAACCACATCCCATATCTATTAAGGAGGTATTTCAGTAACCTCTACAAGATAAAATGATTGCTGGTCTGGTGGTTCATGCCTGGAATGGCAGCACTAGGGTGTCAAAGGCAGGAGGATCGCTATGACCTCCAGGCCAGCCTGGGCTACATAGTGAGTTAAAGCCCAGCTAGAACTGCATACAGAGACCCAGTTCTCAAAAGACACAGAGAGAGACAGAAAGTTTAAGCTTAGGTTATATAACTTGGTAGAGGTCATACAATTAAATCAGCAGGGCTGTGTTTAAATCTGTCCCTGCTAGTCCAGCAATGTGTTATGTGCCTATAATCCCAGCTTCTTAGGAGACTTGAGTCAGGATCATCTGAGGTCAGGAGTTGGAGGCCAGGATAGACAACCTAGAAATACCCTAATCTCAAACAATAAATACAAATAGATTGCTGCCAAGTATTTTCTAATGGTGAAGAGATTCTTATGAATTTTCCTCAGTAAAATTAAGAACCAAATCATCTTTTTTTTTTTTTTTTTTTTTTTAGACAGGGTCTCGCTTTGTAGTTCAGGCTGGCTCTGAGCTCACTATGTAGCCCAAGCAAGCCTTGAACTCAGCAATCCTCCTGTCTCTGCTTCCCAAGTGCTGGGATTACAGGCGTGAGCCACCACGCCCAGCACTGTGGTATGTGGTATTGATTGTGTGGGTTTGAGTCTCCATGCCCAGCATTGTATGTGGTTACAGGGGATCGAACTTAGGGCCTTGTGCTTGCGAGGTAGGCGCCGGAACCACTGAGCTAACCCTCTGACCCAAAAGATCACTATTTTTACAGGTCATTTGTACTTTTAGAAAAAATATATTATAGGGAAACAACCTTTGTAAGCTTTAAAATTTAGAGTTTATGACAAGCATGTTAATTCAAACTAAGTATATATGGGGCGACAGAAATTATTCTCCATTGGGTTTTGCATACTTTAACAAGGGGCAAACTTTTTTTATAGTCTTATTTAAAAATAACAAGGAATTGAATTTTCTTTATGAACTCAAGAGGAGCAAATAGCTTTGAAAATTGGGACTTTTTTTTTTTTTTTTTGAGAGAGGGTCTCACTTTGTAGTTCACGCTGGCCCTGAGTTCACTATGTAGCTCAGGCAAGCCTCGAACTCAGCAATCCTCCTGTCTCTGCCTCCCGAGTGCTGGGATTCTAGGCCTGAGCCACCACACCAGGCACTGTGGTATGTGGTGCTGATTGCTGGTTGATTGTTGGTGGGCGTGACTCACCACGCCCAGCACTGTATGTGGTTACCGGGATTGAACTCAGGACCTTGCGCTTGCAAGGCAGGTGCCAGAACCACTGAGCTAAATCTCCGGCCAATTGGGACTTATTTTTGTGGATATTTTCACATTATTTTTTATATGTACTTTAAATGATTTTTTTTTTTTTTGAGACAGGGTCTTGCTTTGTAGTTCAGGCTGGCCCTGAGCTCACTATGTAGCCCAGGCAAGCCTTGAACTCAGCAATCCTCCTGCCTCTGTCTCCGAGTGCTGGTATTACAGGCGTGAGCCACCACGCCTGGCCTTTAAATGATTTTTTCAAAATGACCTTATTAATAGAATTCTGGCATTTTATTCTACATGGTGCTACCCTTTTGTTTTTGAGACAGGGTCTTGCTGTGTAGTTTAGGTTGGTTCTAACCTCACTAGGTAGCCCATGATGGCAATGAACTTGGAGTAATCCTCCTGCACCAGCCTCCAGAGTATTGGGATTATAAGAGTGCATGTCCCATCTGGGAGTACTACCTTATACTAGGAAAAAAATATACCAAATGTTAGTATGATAGTTAATGACAAGCTTTTATTATTTTTTGTTGTTGTTGTTCTGGGAATTGAACTCAGGGCATGGTAGTTGCCGGGCAGGCTGCTGAGCTACATAATGACCCATAATGACCCTGGCCCATAATGACAAGTATTTGAATAGCTCTGCTTATGGGCAAATATGAACAATTGTTTTGTTGTAAAAATTATATTACAGTTATTTTTCTAGCATAAACTTAGTGGAATTTTATTGGGTGAATAAGGTTTTTCTGGTCACATTATCTAATTACTTTAAGATGGATATAATACCTCTTAGTATCTTTGAGAGTTTGATGTTAAACTCTTAGATTCTTTAAGAATGGTGATTGGATTCTATGTTCTTATTTGGTTCTATTTTTTTTTCAGCTGAAAATAAGTATTCAGGAGGGAATCCAGTTTGTGTACGTCCAACTCCCAAGTGGCAAAAAGGAATTGGAGAATTCTTTAGGCTTTCCCCTAAAGATTCTGAAAAAGAGAACCGAATTCCTGAAGAGCCAGGAAGTAGTGGCTTAGGAAAAACAAAGAGAAAGTAAGTTTTTATATCCTCTTGAAAATAAAGGACAAATGAGATACTGCATAAGTTTTTAAACTTGCTCTTAAGGCCTTTAAGTACATATAAACTAGCTGGGCACAATAACACACACCTGTAATCCCAGCTATTCTGAAGATTGAGATAGGAGGAGCACAAATTTGAGACCAGTTTGGGCAGTGTAGCAGGACCCTGACTCAAAATAAGAAATAAATAGGGCTGGAGATACGGCTCAGTAGTTTTGAGTACTTGGGTTCAATCCTCAATATGGTCAATAGATAAATAAGAAACGAAAGAAAAAGACAAAGGTGTTTGTTTTTTTTTTTTTTTTTTTTGCTTTTTGGAGACAGGGTCTCGCTTTGTAGTTCAAGCTGGCCCTGAGCTCACTATGGTGCCCAGGCAAGCCTCTAACTCAGCAATCCTCCTGCCTCTGCCTCCCGAATGCTGGGATTATAGGCGTGAGCCACCACGTCCAGCATTGTGGTATGCGGTGTTGATTGTTGGTGGGCGTGTCTCCACGCCCAGCATTATACGTGGTTACTGGGGATTGAACTCAGGTCCTTGCGCTTTCGAGGCAGGCGCCGGAACCACTGAGCTAACCCTCCGGCCCAAGACAAAGGTTTTTAAAAAACATTCTTGCTGGGCGTGGTGGCTCATGCCTGCAATCCCAGCACTCAGGCGGCAGAGGCAGGAGGATTGCTGAATTTGAGGCTTGCCTGGGCCACATAATGAGCTCAGAGCCATCCTGAACTACAAAGCAAGACCCTGTCTCAAAAAAAAAAAAATCTTTATTTTAAGTCACTCTTAAATTTCTTTTTCTGTTTTAGTTTTTTTCTTTTGAGACAGGGTCTTGCTTTGTAGGTCAGGCTGGCCCTGAGCTCATTATGTGGCCTAGGCAAGCCTTGAACTCAGCAATCCTCCTGCATCTGCCGCCTGAGTGCTGGGATTACAGGTGTCAGTAACCATGCCTGGCACTGCTATGTGGTACTGATTGCTGATGGGCGAGTCACCATGCCCAGTATTGTTTTATGTGGTTACTGGGAATTGAACCAGGGACCTTGCGCTCTCTAGGCAGGCAGTGAGACCACTGAGCTAAATCTCTGGCCCACTCTTAAATTTCAAACACAGGAAAAAGTGCTTTTATTCATATCAAAGGGAATTAATACCCAATCAGATAAGTGCTACATCATTAAATATTCAGCATACCTTTTTTATTCTTTAAATTTTATTTTGTACTCTTTTTTTTATCCCCTCTGGTACTAGGGATCAAACTCAGGACCTTGCACTTGTGGGGCAGGTGCCAGAACCACTGAGCTAAAACCCTAGTCCTGCTTTGTCCTTTTGACACAATGTCTTCCTATGTCGTTTAGGCAGGGCTTGAACATGCAGCAATCCTCCTGCTTCAGCCTCCCTAGTACTGGGATTATAGGAATGCACCCCATGCCCAGTTTTTATCTTTATTTATTTATTTATTTTTGGAGGCAAGACCTGGCCTTGAAATCATTGTGTAGCACAGGCTGACTTCGAATTTGTAATCCTTCTGCCTCAGCCTCCTGAGTGTTAGGATTACAGGTGTGCACCATTGTGCCCAGACAGTTTTTTGTTTTGTTTTGACACAGGGTAATTTTACCTTTTCTTTAATCTTTTCTCAAACAGCAGTTTCTATTGTTGATTTATCTAGGCTGAATTCCATCAAAGCTCTTGAAAAAAATCACTAGATCACAGGTTGAGGTTACAGCTCACAAGCCAAGAGCCTCTGTTTACCTTGGATGAGACTGGGTGCAAACTCAAAAGAAAAAAAACCCTAACTTCCAGTTTATATCAAATATAAAACTAGTTTATAGCAAATATAAAACCAATGTAGAAAAACTGGAAAATACAGAAATTTCAATCATTTAAAAATAACCAAGACTACAGTGCCAGGCGTGGTGGCTCACACCTGTAATCCCAGCACTCAGGAGGCAAAGACAGGAGGATTGCTGAGTTCGAGGCTTGCCTGGGCTACATAGTGAGCTCAGGGCCAGCCTGAACTACAAAGCAAGACTCTGTCTCAAAAAAAAAACACCAAGACTAATCCCATGGTATGTTTCTTGACAGCCTCTCTATACATTATGAAGAATACTTCACCTGAAGTTGAGAAATGATACATAGAGTTCAGTGTATAGCTTTTAAGCAGAAAATTATGTAATTTAAACACAATGACAGGAAAATGTTCATGATATTTATATGCAACAATTCTGGGTACAAAAGTACAATCTTTTTTTTTTTGAGACAGAGTCTCACTTTGCAGTTCAGGCTGGCCCTGAGCTCACTATGCAGTCCATGCGAGCCTCAAACACAGCAATCCTCCTGCCTCTGCCTCTTGAATGCTGGGATTACAGGTGTGAGCCACCACGCCCGGCACTGTGGTATGTGGTATTGATTGTTAGTGGGCGTGAGTCTCCACGCCTAGCATTGTATGTGGCTATCAGGGATGAACTCAGGACCTTGCGCTTGCGAAGCAGGCGCCGGAACCACTGAGCCAAATCTCTGGCCCAAAAGTACAATCTTTGCTGTGTAAAATATATGTATATGTACTGTTTGAAAATACAACAGAATACAAAGAACAATTACCTTTGAGTAAAAATGTCCGCAGAGACTCTGTACAACCAACTTTCAACAGTAAACATACAAATGTATTACTTTTAAGCATCAGGAAGCTGGGCACAACTGTCATTCCAGTACTTGGAAGGCTGAGGCAGAAGGATCATTGGGAGTTTAAGGTCAGCGTGCACTACATAGTGAGACTGTGTCCAAAAAAAAGAATCAGGAAGATGACTCAAAAATGTGTAAATAATAGGGCCTAGAATCTGCCCCCAGTTTTTAAAAGTTTTTAGTTTCAAAAACAAAGTATTTCACTCACTGAGGGAAGGGAGAGTGTGAGCCCACTGTCATTGTGATGCCTTTTGGACATGAGGCCCTACTTGCTACTTGCCCGCCAGCAGGAAACCAGGAGATCTCCCAGGCCAGCAGGCGGCAAGCTGGACATGGTGTACTGACTTACAATGGGAGGAGATGGTAGCCAGGCTCAGATGGGGCTGCTTCTCCTGGCACTGTGACTACCCACAGAGAGTTTTTCATTTGTCACCTTAAGCCACACTCTGGGCCCTTCCTATCAGGAAAGCACGACAGTGCCCTCCAGCATCACAGTAAAGGGTACCGCCATGCTTACCCTCCTACATCTCTACTGTTAAGAGACTCGGATCAAGGAGGCTTTGTTTCCCAAGTATGTAATCCCAGCAGTCTGGGAGATTGAGGGAGGAGGATAACAAGTAGGAGCCTATCCTGGGCAGTTTAGCAACTGTCTCAATAAATGAATGAATGAATGAATGAATGAATGAATGAATGAATGAATGAATGAATGAATAAATAGAAGCAAAAGAAAAAGTAAAAACTAGGACTGAGGATGCAGCTCAGTGTGAAGCCCCTAGGTTACTGGAAAACAATAACAAAAACAAAACAGGCTAGATACGTGGAGGTAGCTTGTATGCCTGGAAGAAAAAAGGAGAAAGAGAAGAAAAACCTATCTAGTGCAATTGGGAAAAACATCCCAGATCTTTACAAATCTACTAATCCTTTCATTAACAAATGAAATCTTTTCTTTTTTTCCATTTGAGATAGGGTCTCACTCTATAGTCCAGGCTCACCTTGATGTATATTCTTAACACCCTGGGAGACTGAGGCAGAAGAATGTGTGAGCCTTGCAAGGGCAACTGAGCAACACCTTGTCTTAATTAAAAAACATAGACAACAACAACAACAAAAAGCTCTAAGGATGTAGCTCGGTGTGAGGATGCCAGGTTCATCCCTATTACCACTGAGACTTTGAGAGAAATGAAGAGAAAGAGGGAGAGACTGTTAAAACTCTATCTTAGGGCCTGAGATTTAGCTCAGTGGGTCCAGCGCCTGCCTAGCAAGCACAGGGTTCCTGGCTGGATCCCTGGTATCCACATACAACAATACTGGGCATGGTGGCTCATGTCCACTGGCAATCAGTACCACATACTATCGTGCTGGGCATGGTGGCTCATGCCTGTAATCCCAGCACTCCAGAGGCAGAGGCAGGAGAATTGCTGAGTTCGAGGCTTTCCTGGGCTACATAGTGAGCTTGGGGCCAGCCTGAACTACAAAGGGAGACCCTGTAACAAAACCACTCTATCTTAGAAATAGATTCATCTTGATCTAGAGAAAAATGATGCACTGTAGAATAGATATTCAGTTTATTTTGGTTTACAAAATCTAGAAAGGCATAAAATAATTAGATACTATGAAAATATTTTGTGATTTTATACTTACACTGAAAGGAAACCCCAAGTATTACTGAAAATCCTCTGTGTCACTGGTGGCAAACCTATGGCATGTATCCCTCGCTGAGCTGTTTGTATCCCTGAAAGTTCCAAAAGATTTTCTGTCACTGCTCTGTATTGTTTCAGCAGTCCTAATTTTATTGTAGGTTTATTTGTTCATTTTTGTTTTTTTGTACCAGGGATCAAACTCTGGACCTTGAACTTGTGGGGCAGGCACCAGAACCACTGAGCTAAAGCCCTAGCTGGTGGCTACTGTAAGGATTTTTTGGTTGTTTAACTTTTTAGGTTTTGTTTTTGGTGTTAGGGATTGAACCCAGAGCCTCACCTCATCTAGGTGAGTGGTGTATGTTACTGAGCCACATCTTGACTCCTTTGACATTGTATTTAACTTTCTGTATGTAACTGGCATGTGCCAGGGCAAAGGATGGTTTGGAATTTCCTCCAAAGCGAAGCATGAGTGATTCTTGCATATATACTAATGAGTGCATCATGTTTCCCAGTACCTCACCATGTGACAGTATTAGATTCTTTGCTTTGTCTTTTATGCTTTTATAAATTAAAAAAAATTATTAGTACATGTTTGCAGTGGGGAATTGGTATATGTACATAACACATCTTTTTTTTTTTTTTTTTGCTTTTTGAGACAGGGTCTCGCTTTGTAGTTCAGGCTGGCCCCGAGCTCACTATGTAGCCCAGGCAAGCCTGGAACTCAGCAATCCTCCTGCCTCTGCCTCCCGAGTGCTGGGATGACAGGCGTGAGCCACCACGCCTGGCACCCCCACCACTTTTGAGGTAGGGTTTCATTAAACTGCCCAGGCTGGGCTTGAATTTATGACCTTTCTATCTCAGTTTCCCAAATGCTGGGATTACAGATGTTTGCCACCATGCCCGGCTGGATAAAGGTTTTCTTTCCTTTTCTCTCATCTCGTTTTGTCTCATCTCATCTTATTTTTTGGTACCAGGAATTGGAACTTGGGACCTTGCACTTGCCAGGCAGACACTGTGCTACAGCCCTGGCCCCTAGGATAAAGGTCTTAATGGGTGATCCTGTTTCTTTTAGTGCCCTCATCTTCTTGTAGCGTTCTTGTTCTTTCTAACATGAGTAAGCTAATAGTCCAGATTAGAGAATACATTTCAATTCTCTTAAGTTAATCGTGACTTGCCTAAATGTGGCTATTGCATTGATTACCAGACTTTCTTCATATGGAAAGAGATTGTACATATATTCTCATAAACAACTTTAATCCATGGTATAATAAAACCTGATCAATAAGGCTAGGTAATAGAGGTTTACATTATTTCTTTAAGCCCCTTTCTTACATTTGACTTTCCTTAGATTAGTTGTGATTATATGTTAATTGAAATAGTAAAAGATTTTATTTCCAAATTCATATTTTGAAATACAGTTACTTTTTTGGCCTTATTTTTCTTCCCAAAACAGGGTAAAGTCCTACCTATTATATTGAAGACAGTCAGATCAAGAAAGATTATCTGCTTATATCTTTTTGTTTTTAAAAAAAAATAGTGGGGGGACAGGGATTTTGCTCAGTGGTTCAGGCATCTGCCTTGCATGTACAAGGTCCCTAGTTTGATCCCTGAAACCGCATATCACAATGCTGGGTGTTGCGGCTCACGCCTGTAATCCCAGCACTCTGGAAGGACGGAAGGAAGACTGCTGTGAGTTTGAGGCTTGCCTGGGCTACATAGTGAGTTCAGGGCCAGTCTGAGCTATAAAGTGAGATCCTGTTCCCCCCC
>PVIC010025491.1:0-25255 GCA_004025085.1 Thryonomys swinderianus
GCACTGTGGTATGCGGTATTGATTGATGGTGGGCGTGACTCTCCATGCCCAGCATTGTATATGGTTACTGGGGATCGAACTCAGCACTGTGCGCTTGCGAGGCAGGCGCCGGAACCACTGAGCTAACCCTCTGGCCCGACTTTAGACTCTTGTTGCCAGCATCAGATGCCAGCAGGCGACAGGGCACATCTGCCCGGTCCAGAGAGGCAGTACATACACGGAGCCTCCTGCTCGGCCAAGGTCGCATTCCAGTGCTACCGCAAGATGAAGACGTTTTCAGAGACGCGAGGCCGACCGGGAAAGCTCGCCTTCTGGAGGTTCTCTGAGGAAGACTCCACTTGTCCTCCAGCAGTGTGGATAATACATGCAAAACAAGTCCGCATTTGCAACACAATTCACAGAGCACAGAAATGCGCAGAGCTGAAGCGAAATCTGATTGCTCCCCCCCCAGTCCCTGCTCAGAGCGTCACAGCTCGGGGGGTATTTCCCGGAGCAGGCGAAGGAGCAGGCCAGCCACTCCTCCGTGAGAGTTTTCCTTTACAGGACCGTATGCGTGGGGAAGACAGCCACGCTCTACGTAATGGTGGCAAAGCTGCTTTTGCAACTTAAAATCTTCCGGGGAGCAGCTCCCGCCTCCTTCTGTGCAGAACTCCCTCCCCGGCGGGGTCTGCACAGGCTTCTGCGCCACTGAGGTCCTTAATTTACTTAACAGCCCTCACTAACGAGTGTTCAGATTTATGTCTCACTGCTCAGTGGACACCGTGGTGAATATCCCTTGGCCTTCCACCGCTGCGCATGAGTGATATTAATACAGGTTAAACTCTTAGAATTGGAATAATTGCTAGAGAAAAGGGAATGAGCAATTAAAACTAACCTGATAGATCTTGTTCTTTCTGCAAAATAGTCAGAGGCCTTTATCTTTTGGACGACTGAGTCCTGCATTTGGCCCTTCAGGGAGGTGGGGCGGGAGTGGACCCTCCCTGCCCTCCGTCTGGGTTGGGCGGGGCTGCCCGCATCCTGCCTGGGCTTCGAAGTTTGTCCTACAGATGGCGCTGTTGCCTCGTTCTCCTGTCACTCAGGCCAAGGGAAGGGACCGTAATTATAAAACAAAAAGAAATTAAACCACACACGCACACGCACGGGCTGCGGTGATTTTTATGTCTGTGCCGAGCCAGTTCAGAGCCACACTTCCTCACCTTCCTGGCTGTAAAACTCAGATAACTTTGGGATCCACCATTCTTCAGAAAGAAAAAAGAAAATATTATATTTAACCATCTTCTCTGAAATCGTTAGAAATTTGCCCTTTGAAAACAAGTCTTTGAGAACTTCCAACAGCGTGAAGTCGGTGCACTTCGAGGAAGAAGAAATAATTCAGGTTTAGCTTCATGTTTCTTTCTTCATTCTCTACCACCTTCAGAACTCTCTCTTGCACACACACACACACACACACACACACACACACACACGTGCCCCCTCAATTCCAAGGCAGTGAAAGGGGACACAGTCCAGCGTGACCATCTGGTGGGACCACGGCCCGCCCCGCTGCGGCTCTTCTCCAGGGCTCCGTCCGTCAGGAGCGAAGGAGGAGGATTCACCCCGGAGTCCCCGGGGCCTCCGGGGCGTTGGGTGAGGATCCGAGAGGCTCCCCCAGGCCTGGTGGGGCTGGGGCGTGAGGGAGGGGAGGACCGTGACCATCAGGCTCCCTGGCCCTTCTGCCGTGACCAGCAGGCCTCGCAGCGTTCCTGGAGTTGAGCGTATGTGTAAGTGGCGGCTGCAAAGCAAAGGCGCGCCCCGCAAAGCCAGAGGCCGTCGGCGCCCGGCTGCCCTCAGCCCAGTGCTGGGAGCCCCTGCTGTCAGCCCTGGTCCCGGATGGTGCTGAGCCCTGGCCGCTCTCACTGCAGGGAGTAGAGCAGGGGCCCGCCCGGTCCTCTGTAGTCAGACGCTCGGGGTCGTGAGTCCTCCTGGAAGGGGACGGTGCTCTTGGGGCAGAAGGTGCAGATGGGCCCCGGAAAGGAGAAGGGGTAAGTTAGGGGCAGTGAAATCAAATCAGAGAACGGTCCCCCCGCAGACCTCCGTTCCCTAGCCGTTTCTCTAAGCGGGAAATTCCGGTTCTTCTGTCCAGGAGGCTTGTGTCGGAAGCCCCGGGCCTAGCGCCTGCTGCGAATGCGGTGTGGAGAGGCGCTTTACCGTGTTAGTAAGAGTGGGCAGGTCCTTGTGCAAGGGGCTCAGTCTGCCAGTCGGAGTCGTGCTGTTGTGTCTGCAGCCGCACACGGGTGCACCAAGCTCTCTGGGAGCCATAAAAACATAGGGGCAGCCGGGCGTGGTGGCTCACGCCTGTCGTCCCAGCACTCGGGAGGCAGAGGCAGGAGGATTGCTGAGTTCAAGGCTTGCCTAGGCTACATAGTGAGCTCAGGGCCAGCCTGAACTACAAAGCGAGACCCTGTCTCAAAACACAAAACAAAACAGGGGCGGCCGTTTTGGTGCATCTCAAACCAAAATCGCCCCCAGTGTCTGACCGGCTTTCAGCCTGAAAGAGGACGGCCTGGGACCGAGGTCTGCAGACCCCAGGGGCACCGAGTGGGTGCCCCACGAGGCTGGGCAAGGCTGCCTAGGCCCCTCCCAGCGCCAGGCGAGGAGCAGCACCGAGAGACCAGGCACTGGATCTGTGGGCGGGTCAGGCGCACCTGGATGTGGGGGTGGCAGGTGTCAGCGAGTGGCACGCTCTGGCACAGCCGGAGTCAAGAGCAAGCGAGGCTCTGGGAGCCATAGGTCGGGACAGATGATTGCAGGCCCTGCTGGGCTTTGACCCACGGCTCGGACGGTGAGGGATCCGCGGAGCTGAGTGGCAGGACGGGCCGCACTGTGCTGGCTGTCGCACTCGGAAGAGGTCGGCACGCAGGGCCCAGGCTCCTCCGGTTCACCTCCGGGGGGTTCACGCGAGCAGCCCTGTCCCCCTCCCATGTCCTTTCCCTCCGGTGTGTGGCGTCTCCTGTCACTTGAGGACGGCTTCTCCAGGCTCCCCTGGGTGGTCAGGCTCAGGAGCTGCCCCGCTGCCCTCCCTGCCCTCTGGTCCCTCCGGCCCCCACCCGACCGTCAGCACTGTCCATGACCTGCTGGAGAGTTTCCACACCAGGCTGGAGGCTAAGTACTCTCTGCTCGGGAAGCAGTGCTGCTATCCCCACCCCTAACTCTGTGGCCTGAGTCTTCTTCCTCCTCTCTTCTCCTCTCTGATAGCAGCTGTCTAGATCCGGAGAAAGATTCCAAGGCCAGGTCAGGGCTTCCAGGAGCTCAGGGCCATGGTTGATTAGCAATGCCTGCCCTGGGCACAGGCCTGGTGAGTGGGGACATGTCTCCCGGTCTCTCGAGCACGCCATGCCTTTTGGGGAGTTTGGGTTTTTCACATTTTCTTTTTTGTGCAATCTCTACCTGCTTTGATCACCTTGCATGCGCCGTGTCAGCCTTTCACACTCAGAAGTCATTCCCTGGAGGTTATACCTGACCCCACGCGCACCGTCCCCAGGTGCCGGCCTAACCCTTCGTGCACCCCTGGGTGGCCCTCTTTCACTGCCCTGTGATCACCTGAGTTCACCTCCACCCCTGCCCTTCCGGAGAGCAGAGGGGGTTTTAGAAAATACATCTTCCAGGACCGGGAACATAATCAACATTCAAAACTGAACATTGAGTTGTGCAAATCTACAACCTTCATATCTGCCTTTGAGATCAGCACGGGGTAGCACAATTAAATGGAGTTCTTCTGTAGCTGTATAAATGGATTCTTTCACCTGGCTCAAGTTCCAGGCAAGAGTAAGGAGGAAGAAATTAAAATGTAGAGATAGAGGGATTAAGTTGAGGAAAAGAAATTAACTGTCAGTAGCTTCTGAAATTGGCTTTGCTTCAGTTTGCCCAGGGTTGAAAAGCCCCTACTATGCGCCGGGCACGTGATAGGTTGCTCGTGTCTGTGCACGTGGAGCCCAGCTCGTGGGAGCCCGTGCCTGGCTCCAGCGAGGTGGGAGGCTGGGCGGCCTCGCGCGGCGGACACATGAGTGGACCCAGCCCCGGGGGACGCGGCCTGAGGGCGTGTGAGGCGCGAGTGCGCGGGGGGCGCCGGCCAGCCGCGTGTACCCGCAGGAGGCCAGCGTGACGGCGGCTGAGGTGTCCTGCGGCTCCGTGGCTGTGGGCCGCCCCGCGAGTGCTGCCGCCGTCCAGCAGGAGGCGCCGCTGTTCCCCCGCGCTGCGACAGGGACGAGGCCTGGGCCGCTCGCCTCGGACAGGCTGCTCTGAGGACCTCGTGGGTCGCAGCTTGGCGGCGCCCTGTGGTCACTGCCGTCCACTCACCTGGGGGCACATGCTGAGCGCCAGGGCGGAGCCGGGACGGGCACGGGCCAGCCACGCCCGGGCGCCTCCCCAGCCCCCTGGGCCCCGAGGCCGGCTCTGGCTCCCTCTGCGCGCGCACCGTCTGCTCACCGTCCGTTCTTCCCCAGACGCTCCATGGTGCGCGCGTCCGCCGTGCTCGCAGGAGAGGGAGCCCTGTGACCGCGGGGCCGCGTGTTTTCATCGGCCCACGCCAGGGTGGCGCCCACGGTTCCGGACGGAGCCAGATGGCAGACTCCATCCTCACGGCCGTGGCGCTGAGGTTTCTGTGATGAGACCCGAGCTTCTTCAGGAATCAAGTCAACCTCGCTTAATTTCACCAAGTGCCCGCTGTGCGCCAGGCGCTGGGGTGCACGGGAGAGGACCGGTCCTGCGGGAAGGGGGGTGCTGCGGCCACGGGCCCGGGGCGATGCTCCTCCCGAGCTGTGGGCGAGCAAGCATCCCCTGGACTCTGCGCGGCTGCCCGTGGCTGAGGCCCTGGAGGCGGAGCCGCCGGGGCTGGGAGCGGAGAGGACGGAGACCGGGTGGGGAAGCGGCTTTGCGCCTCGGCTCTCCTCCTCCGTCTCCCTCCAGAGGTCCGGGGCACTCTGCTTTCTCACCCTCCCGGGCACGGTTGCTTAGCTCTGTGGACAATCTTGGATTGGGAAATTTCAGAGGGTCCCGGGGGCCCCTGCTCTGCTGCCGGTGCTCTGGGTGATCTGCCACTCAAGGGAGAGGGGCACAGACGGGGCTGCACGTGGTGCCGATCGAGGCGGTCGTGTGACTCCTGGCACCGTCTGTTAGGACTGAAATACGAAGTGCTCCCCAAAGGCCCATGTAGGGGCGCTTGACCCCCGGCACGGCAGTGTCAGAGACGGTCCAGAGAGCTGTTAGATCGCGAAGGCTTTAGCCAGTGGGTCAGCTCAGTGAGGACTGAAGAGCCGAAGGGCTCTTCCTTGGGGGAAGCAGCTCACAGGGCTGGCCTTACAGGGTGCATTGTGCCCCCTGCCCCTGCTTCCTGACCTCCATGCGTGCAGCAGCTTCCTTCCGCCGTTCCCCTGCCATGACGTTTCTCCTCACCACAGGCTGCACACAATGGACCTGCCGACAGTGGTCTGAAACTGGAGACTAAATAAACCTTCCCTCCTTTAAGCTGTCAGGTTTTTGTCCGAGCCATAGAAAGCTAACAGTGTTACTAACCTCACGACTACGGGCAAGTTAATCTTCATTTGTGTCTCACGGCCATGTAAAGTGGGGTGAATAATAATCCTGCCTTCTGGAGTTACAGAGAGGTCCGAAGCCCCCCAGTGTCCACCAGACCATCTTTGCTGCTGCCTCAAGGGCTGCTCGGGCCACCGTGGTGCCGGGGCAACCTTCAGGCTACACCTGGCTGCCTCTTTTGATGACTTGAGAAACTTTCACGAGACACAAAATCTTGGTCCTGCAGTCGTGAAAAAAAGAAGACAGATTTCTACACGTTGATGTGGAGCAGTTTCCAAGATATATATAACTAACTCAGTAGCAAAGTAAAAGGAAATACTGGAGAGACGCATGCACCTGTGTACGCTGGGACTACTTCCGGAAGGGAGGGGCCGCGTGGAGCTGGTCACAGAGGGGCTCACCGGAGGGCAGAAGAGGCAACTTTATTTTGCTGTGTTTTATTTAATTAAAAAATTATAACAAGAGTTCCAGACTTCTCCTGGCCACTCACAGTGACAGCGGGCTGCGGTTTCCGCCGGACTCAGAGCTCTGCTCCGTAGCGGGAGGACAGCTCTGCCGGTGCGGCGGCCCCCGGCCCGTCTGGCAGGCCTTGCTGGACTGGCTTGAGCTGTGGAAAGAAAACCGAGGCCGATGCCCGGCGCTGGCCCCTGCGATGTCCATCCCAAGCCCCTCTCTCTTCCGGCCCTCAGAGGCTGGCAGTAGAGTCGTCTGTGCTTCAGGATCCCCGGTGTGTAGGAACAGCCGTGTGTCAGCACCCGGGTCCGGGAGGGGCTGGGAAAGCTGAGCTTTCGGGAGCAGAGGAGCGTTCCGCTCTTTCCTTTCCTCCTCCCTCTCGTCCCGAGCATCTGTGCGGCGTCCGGAGCTGCGTCCACACTCCAGGGAGAGGGCGCTGGACGGTGATGGCAGGAGTCGCCCTCCCCGACTCCCCGTCACGCAGCCCAAATAACCCTTCATGTTAAAATGGTTGACTGGGCCTGTGATGTGGGCCCAGGCCAGGGCTGCCCGCGGCTCGGGGCTTAGTTCTGGTTCTGATTGGCTGGCGGCCTCCGGGTTTTCTTTCCCTGTCTGATCTCCGCTTTGACAACCTGAAAAATCTAGAGGAGGGAATGACACCGGCCATCCTTCAGGACGAGCGCGGCTCGGGAGGCAGCTCGGGCTGGGGAGCTCGGGGTGACACCCCACTCTTCACTCGCGGAGCGCCTTCTACACCGTCTGCTGCGTGCAAGAGGAGGCCAGTCAGAAAAGGTGTCTGTGCTGAGAGAGGCGGGAAAGTCACCCACGAGAGGAAGAGCGAGGACATGGAAAAGTGCCAGGAGACTCGCTGCGAAGTGGGTGGGAATCAGCTCAGCTTTCGGAGCCAGCGACGGGGCTTCCGTGCTGGACCAGTTCCGTGGAAACAGCCGCGTGTTCAGTACCTGCCGCCCATGGCTGCTCTCATGTTCCGAGGACTGCGCAGGGACAGACTCCGCGCCGCAGAGCTGAGCGGCTTATCGCTGGCCCCTTCCGAACCTCCCTGGCTGGGACCCAGAGCCCCGGGCGCAGCTGCGGTGTGGGCGGTGGCTGGCAGCAGGACGGGAGGGCCCGGCTCCAGCGTCTCCCACGGGAGGTCATCCCATGGGGTCTTCCACTCCTGTGCGGCTCGCGGACTCGTCCCCAGAGCTCAGCACACAGCCTGGCACCAGTGAGGAGCCTCTCGGTGGCATAACACGGCGGGCACTCAAGTGCTGGCGTTGCAGTCTGGGGAAGCCAGGCTAGCGCTGGGCGTGGCCGGCTGCCTGGGCAGGAAGGTCCCGCACACACTGGCAGTCCCACTCTGTCTGGGCGTACCGATCCATCGAAGCCGTGACCGCCAAAACCAGAAAGGCTCTGGCAGAAATCTCGTAATGATATGTTTAGGCCACAGAGCAGGGTCTTCTGTGAAGGAAGATGAATAGCTTCACGCAGACGCTCCCGCCTCCTGCCCGCAAACCATGCCCGGGTGATGAAGAAAAACGACTTAGGAGCTGGCGACGCCTTCCAGGGAGCGTTCCACTTTTTGGGCACTTTATTCACCCAGCGTCGCTCGGGCACAGCGTGATACTGTGGCATATTTCTTGGGATCTTTTCTGGCTGACAGTATCTTCTTCCCCAGTTCTCTATAAACACAAAAGCAATGCTAACCCAAAGGGCGTACTTTTGTCCTGGAGGTGTTCCCGTCTTCTGGGTGCCACGTCTCTAGTTGGCACGGTCTGGGGTGCGGCTCAGCATTTCAAAGCACTTCCGGGATTTGAACGTGGGGCCTGGGGCACGCGGCCGGCACAAGGCGGTGCCGCGGGCACAGGGGCTGGAGGTCAGGAGCCGCGCGCTGGTGCCGTGGCCGTCCTCGGCCTCAGGACCGTGCGTGCTCGTCCGCCGCCTTCTTCTCCGGGAAGCCAGGGTGCCGCAGCGAGAGAGCAGGCCTCCGGCCCGGGAGCTCTGGGAGCGGGCGGAGGTGCTTCGGTGTGTGGCTGTGCTGCGCCAGTCAGGTGCGACCGCCTCCGCATTCGTTGCGAGCGGCGTCCTCCGTAGAGACGAGCAAACTGCCTTTGACCTTGAAGCGTCCCCAGCGCTGAGGCGAGCTGTCCCTGGGTTACGACCTCGCTGTGTCTGGGAGGCTTGGTGACGTGCACAGACAGGATGGTCAGGCCTGTCCAGGCCATGTATGCCCCTGTCTGGGAGGCGGGTCGTGCCCAGGGCCTGTGCCCTTCCCTCCAAGCGTAGCTTCCTTGGGACAGTGCCCGGCCGGAGCGTGTCTTCCCTCCGTGTGACGGGCTCTGACCTGGTGCTGAAGTGTGGCTTGGCCCGAAGCGCACAGCTGAGCCCTCACACGCCGTGCAGCCTCTGGGAATGAGAGTGGCCCTGGGCGTGTGCGGGACGGGACCAGACGTCCTCCATGCCCGCCCGGCTGGTGCCCACGTCCCCTGCCCAGTGACCCAATCCGGACTTTCGGCCTGCGGACTGGCCTGACAGGCGTGGGCCGTCCTCTAACGAGGCGCTGCCCCACGCGCGGTGCTGGTGCCCGGCTCCTTCACTCCTCATTGTTTGCGACCCTGTCGCGTCGCGAGCCCCGGGCACCCACCTACGTTTGTTGCTGTATAGTGACAGGAAGCGATTCCACACGAGCGGGCGGCTGGCCTCGGGAGGCCCCGGCTGGGGACACTCACACCACTGTGAACGTCTTCCCTGGGTTTGTTGGTGAACACGTATGTGTTGTTCAGTTGGGTCCACAGCCAGGAGTGTGGCCAGGGTGACAGGTGTCTCTGGTCGGGCTTTAGGAGAAGATACAAATAGATACTCACGCAAAACGGTGAAAAAGACCTGCAGCTCTACAGGAAATGAGCAAACAGTTTTAACAACGTCTTCACAAAGCAGATGTCGAGTCAGTGCGGACGACAGGTGCTGTGCAGCTCGGTCGCCCGACAGAGATCCAGGAGCCGCGGGACTGTCCCCCGGCCTCTGCCAGGGCTGCAGTGAAGGGCAGGATCTTCGGGCAGCTGCAATTTCACCTGGCTGGTGACAGGGGCAGGAACTGGCGCTGCCAGGGGGTGTCTGCGCTGAGGGTTTTAAGCTCACAGACAGACAATATCATAAAGCCAAACACTTTTATTTTAGAAGCTAGACTTTGCGTGAGCACAAAACACAAAGTGAAGAAGTTTTATCTGCCAGCAAGGCTCAGCACGGAAGTCCCGCGTGGGGTCTTGTGCTAAGCACGGTGTCTGGGCCCCTAGGTGGGCACACGAGGAGCAGAGAGCCGCAGGGCATCAGGGCTCACCCCTGGGAGCCCGGGGCAGCGCCTGGGAAGATGGCCCCTGTACCCAGCACACGTGCGCTCCTGGGAGGGCTGGCACAGCTGGGGATAGCTGGCCGAAGGCAGCGGCGGGTGTCCCGCTCTCCGGTCCGCACGGTGAGTCCAGCAGCTCCCTGAGCTTGGCTCCCTGGCACCTCCCCTCTCCTCCCAGGCTGCCCCTGGCTGTGGCTCTGGGACCCCGACTGTGGAGGGGTGTGGGGCAGCTTGGCCCAGGCGGGGGAGACAGCGGTGACTCCACAGGGTCCAGCGTGAGACCCGAGGCACATTCCATGAGCTTTCGGGGCTTCGGGACTCGTCCCGGTGCATGTGGGGTGGGGTCAGCATCGCTGAGCTGCAGAAGAAGACGGAGGAGGAGGAGGAGAAGGAGAGGAGAAGGACAAGAGAAAAAGGAAGAGGAAGAGGAGGAGGAGGAGGAGAGGAGCGTAAAGAAGCAGCCCGTGGCGAGGAGACTCAGGTCGGCCGGGTCAGGGGTCTGCGGCAGGCGACAGGGTGGCAGGGAGGGTGTGGCCGTAGCTTCTCCCCTGCTGCCCAGCCGCGATCCTCCCCCAGGGAAGGCGGCCCAGAGGCCCACAGGAGATGCTCCATGTGGAGCTGTCTCAGAAGAGGAAAACAAATCTAGATATATAAAATGTGTATGCTCTAACAAACGGGTATTATTTGAAAATACTAATTACCAGTTAACTGTTCATCGGGAAGGTCTAAATCTTGAAAAGACCGTACAAAAGGAGAAAGCATCTACATAGGGTAAGTCAGAAACAAACGCGGTGAACATTTAGCATATAGCTTCTGCATGTTTTCTCTTTGTCTATATATTTCCTTACTTAAAACTTGGAAAAATGCACAAAATGTTTTGAAATCTTCTCCCCTCTACAATGGATGGCGACTGTTTTCCCATGTGGCTAAGTCCCCGGCTTCAGTGCTGTTTTGTGACTCACTATGACGTGTGTGGGAGTTTCCGTGGGCTCTGACTGGGGCCTGCAGATGCAGGGAAGGAAGAAAGGGTTAGTCGTGGGGTCTCCCACGACCCTGCACAGGGCCTTCAGCAAGGCATCGTCAGGTGACGCGTTGCGTCAGCGTGTGAGGAAATTATATGTCATATTATTTTATTTGTATCCCCACCAACACTCAAGAAGTAGAACATATTCTCTGTTTGCTTTCCCCGTTTCCTCTTCTGTGACTTGCCAACTTTATTGCTGATTTGAACGCATTTCTCTTATTAATTCTCAGGAGGATTTTATATATTCTAGATATGGTTTCTTTGATAACTATGTGCACTGCAGACAGATATTTAGAGTCTAGAATTCGTTGTTTACTGTTGCTAATGGTGTCTTTTGTCAAAAAAAACTGAGTGTTTTACAAAGCCAGGCTCGTCAGTCCGGTTTTCTTCCGGGTTTGCTCGGCAGGGGTCGTGGGAACCCTGCACGCCCACAGTCCCTTGGCCTGGCAGAGTACCCCGCTGGTGGGCACTTGCGTACGTCTGGGCTGTGGCCTGCTGCCCCGGGGCACACCGACGTCCCCCTCTGGGCCTTGGGAGGCTTTTTATTTATGAGACGGGAGTAATTCTGTTTCTACTGCTTGCAATCATTTTATAGGTTTACCAGAATTAACTTGTGTAATGTCCTCAAAAGAAGAGGTGTTTTATAATTATCATTGCTCCAATGTGCTAGTTGTCCTCTTGGTTAGTGTTTTCATTTTAAAGCCGCGTGGAGTCTTTTCATGGGGGAGGTGCAGATAGAATCTGACTTTCCGTGTTACTTCCGAATGCCTGCAAAGCAGTTACTGAATCGCTCACGAGTCTACCCAACTTATAATGCTGCTTCTGCTGCATGTCAGGTTCCCAGATACTAACTTTTGTGCTGCCCTATTCCACTGTTCTGTTTTCCATCCCTAGGAAAATAACCTATGTTTCACGTAGCAGGCCCTTGACTGCTGGCAGCTGAGTGCTCAGTAGTCCCTTCAAGCTTTCTCCAAAGTCACCACGGCAACCCTTTATCTCAGACACCCACGATGGTGATGGAGGCTGCTTGTCCTGGCCCATAAATGCCCTGGTACCCCGGAATGTCCCTGGCACTCCAGGTGAACCCCAACTCCCATCAGAAGAGGGGTCACTCTTGGTTGTTTTATTATTTATTTATTTATTTTGCTTTTTGAGATAGGGTCTCGCTTTGTAGTTCAGGCTGGCCCTGAGCTCACTACGGTGCCCAGGCAAGCCGCCGCGAACTCAGCAATCCTCCTGTCTCTGCCTCCCGAGTGCTGGGATGACAGGCATGAGCCACCATGTCCGGCATTGTGGTATGTGGTGTTGATTGTTGGTGGGCGTGTTTCCACGCCCAGCATTCTATGTGGTTACCGGGGATCGAACTCAGGACCTTGCGCTTGTGAGGCAGGCGCCGGAACCACTGAGCTAACCCTCCGGCCCCTCTTGGTTACTTTATTACAGAAAGTGCTTGTTTTGCTGGCTCATTGGCCACTTGAAGCATTGTCCCCTCAATGAGAGCAGGGCCTCCTGCCGTCTGTGGGAAGAGAGCTGGACAGTGTAACTCCCCAGACACAGGGGTGTCCCGCAGGAGGGCCGTGTGCAGCTCTGCCACCCACACCAGGCAGCTGGGCGAATCCTTTCCGGACTCGCCCACCTTGCCCACTTGGCCAGATTTCTGTCCTTGTTCTCCTCATCTTCTCTCCTCCATCTTTTCTGATGTCATTACAGCTCTCATAAGCACCCACAGGTGGGAAAGTCCTGTCTCTGACTTTCTGGCTCCTACCAGCAGTACTTACTTAACATGCACTATAATTGCTGAGGAATTTGAGTTTTTCCCTGAACTGTTATTTATTATGCTTTAAAAATATTTGTTCTTTTCAAAGTCCTCTTATAGGTCACCTACTTGATCAAGGTTTCTTTCTTCTGTTTCTTCCCTGGAGTAGCACAGAAAATCTCACTTTATTACACTTTGTCCAGCCTTCAGTTCTCATGGGCGTCCTTGATTTCGTGAGATCTATAGTTAATGAGATGCTCTACCTTGCCTCAAATCAACATGAAGTAATTTGAATCTTTAATTGGAATATCCATCTATTTTCAAAAATATAATATTTTTGAAGCAGGAATAAAGAAAACTGAATTTTTCCTATCCTTGGGCAGTCACCTATCCCTGAGGTCACCCCCTTTTCGCCTGTAGCTGTAATTCCTTGCGCTGGTGCAGATAAAATTGGCAACTATGACCTGTAAAAAAGTTCTCTGTTCTCACAGACTCACAAGGCTTGAGCTTTGCTATGATTGGGTCTAGATGTTCTCTCAAAGCCTCATGGAGTCCTAGGTGGTTTTTTCTGAGGTGGCTGCATAAAGAGTGTATGATGGGGCCGGAGGGTTAGCTCAGTGGTTCCGGCGCCTGCCTCGCAAGCGCAAGGTCCTGAGTTCGATCCCCGGTAACCACATATAATGCTGGACGTGGAGACACACCCACCAACAATCAACACCGCATACCACAATGCCGGGCGTGGTGGCTCACGCCTGTCATGCCAGCACTCGGGAGGCAGAGACAGGAGGATTGCTGAGTTCGCGGCGGCTTGCCTGGGCACCATAGTGAGCTCAGGGCTAGCCTGAACTACAAAGCGAGACCCTGTCTCAAAAAGCAAAAAAAAAAAAAAAGAGTGTATGATGCTGAGATTAAGGGCAGTGATTACTAAACCAGCACGCTGACTGGTTTGGCACCACCCCGATCCTCGTAGTCTCAGTAAAATCCAAGGGGTAGACAATGTTATCCAGGTGTCTTTGTTGCTCTGCTATTATGCGGGTGCTACAAACTGTTCCTCCCCTGCGATGCTTCTCTTCCGTGTTAGCCTTGGAGTCATCCATCGATTGTGGATAGAACGAAACTTCTTTTTCACTTTCAGCTTTGGGTGTTAGGTATTTTGTCTCAGCAACAGGAAGAAGTAACTAAAATAGTCTCCTTTAAAGGCTAAGTTATGAGTTGCTTTTGACTGCTGTGTCTCACTCCTGTAACCTTGTTCCCCCACTTTCTCACCACTAGAAAGGCCACTTTGTTCAGCCAAGTGTATAAAATTGGAGCCTTTCCTTTGTTGTGGGCTTAACTTTTGAATTCAAGTCCGTGATCATCTAAAGTCCTGAAATAAAATCCTCCTCCTTCCCCAGTGGTATTTCCAGTCTCCTAAATCTCACATTTCTAGTATTTTAAATCTCTCTACATTAGTCATCATAATTATTATTTTTTACAACCAATGCCTATTAACTCCTGAGATACTATTATTTTGATCACAGAAATCTCTTGGTTCACACTCTTTGGTACTTTTTCTCATTAGTAAATTAAGAACTTCTTTTAATAATTCTTTCACTTTGGGTCTGTTAACAGTAAATTTTTTAGTCTGTGTCTGAAAAGTCTTAAGTCTGCCTTATCTCTGGAGCAATACTTTGCTCTAATATAGATGTTCAGATTATTTCTCTCAGTGACCTAAAGCTGTAATTCCATTCTTTTGCTCCCTGTAGTCTTTTTTTTTTTCCTGTTAAGTTTTTGGTACATTTTAGACACATATAATAATCACATTTATCATAGGGAATTTGTACTCATAGATGATGTATCTTAATTCCTTTTTCCCATTTCCCTACCAATGAATGCGTAAAGATATGGCTTTTTATACAATGGAGTACTATCCAGCCATAAAGAAAGACAAACTCGACACATTTCTAGGTAAATGGATGCACCTTAGGGCCATAACCTCAGTGAAATAAATCGAACACACTTATGTAAATATCACACTGTTTCTCTGGTGTGAGAAAATGAAAGAGTAAATAACATTTGTTGTGTTCTTATTTGTTATTTTCATTATTCCTCCTCCCTCTGGCTCTTTTCATGTTCTCTGTTTGTCTTTGGAAATCTTAACTTCATGTGGTGTATCCAGGAGTACAACTATTTTCTGTAATTGGCTTACTAGTGAGATAGTGTTTTTGATATTTTACTTGTTGATTGATCAATTGAGTCTGCTGTTTTGTAAACCAGCTCTTCTTTTCCCTTGCCTAAGTGAACTAAGACTACATGATAATTAGTTGGACTGAGAAAATAACCATGAATACACTTGACAAAGTATAAGATATTGCATAAATGGGGCCATCATTATAATTGCATACTTCCCAAACATCTCTTACCCTTTTGAAGAGGCCAGAGTGCCATGTGCAAGTTACTCACTGCCCAAGATACCCAAACAGAGAACTAAATTCCAGCCAAACACCCAAATACCACAAAGCCGCCATAGAAGATGCCGAAGCACAACATTCCATCTTTGCTGTTTTCTTCAGTACTGTGGACTGAACCTAGGGCTTTCACACTGAGTTATATCTGTAGCTCCTTTTACTTTTAATTTTGATACAGGGCCTCACTAGATCCCTAAGTTGCCCAGGCTGGGGCTGAATGTCTGATCCTTCTGCCTCAGCCTCCCAGAGCACTGATACTGTAGGCCTGTGTCTCCATCCCTGGCTTGCCTCCTACATTCTTTATGTTGTTGTTCCACAGCATGGTATCTGAGCAGCTCTTAACCCTTCCCACAAGGCACCCATAGGCATGGTCTCTGTGTCCTTGCACTAACCCTGAAGCAGCTGCAGGGGGAGCTGCTTTTGGCTGATGAAGGTCTGGATTTGTTGCTTTTAGAGACCTGGGTGATTTCAGAGCGCAGGAGTCTTCTTAGCTAGTTGCTTTTCTTCTTTACTTGCCTGAGTCTCTCTTCCTGGGCATTTTCTTTTTTTTCTCAAGGTCTCTATAAGGCATAGTCCAGCAAAGCAAAAGTTAGCTGCACCTCCTTAACTCTGAAAAGCTTTGGGAGTGACAGACACATACAAATCCGGTGGAGGCTGTGAACCATCTTCATCAGAAAATACCTGACACGAGGGGCTCCAGGCTGGGAATCTCATCAGGACCCTCTGGGCCCATGAGTCTTTGGTTTAAAGCTGCAGCCTATACTAAATTGGATTTTCAGGGTTGTGTCAAGGGATGCCGGAAATCGATGTGAAATTACCCAGGTGGCCGAGCGCCTGCAGATCCCAGTTCAGAGCTACTTCCTTCTGTGTCTGCACATGCTGCGCCTTTCAAGGGAGGTGCACCCGCTGGCCTCTTTGAACATGCTATTGACAGCTCAGATGTCACCGTCTCTATCCCTGATCTCCCCGGGGACAGGATCTAGTGTCGCCTTCCGAAGCCCCAGAGCCCAGCCTTCACATCTTTTCCACTATCCTCACAGGCTTCTCGTTGTTTGCTTATAGATTTGATTTTTTTCAAGAAGGCTGTGGGATGCTTAAAAGCAGGGCCCAAGTCTTAGATCCCTTGACCTGTGTCTGCAGCCTCCTTTTGTGGAGCACTCAGAGCGTAGCACAACAGCCGTGAACAATACAGTGTGGGATTTTAAAACTTAGAAACTCCCATGAGCCCCTCTTCCATGTCTGCAGACTGGAGCGCGGTGGTGTGCATATTGTAGGCAGGTGTCTAGATAGTTTGTGACTGTTTTTTAAAATGCTTTTCCCAAATACCACTGGCTCGTCACAAATCAAAGCGCAGTTCAAGCCACACCATGTGCCCCCTATTCCTTGACCCTCAGAGTGGCTGCAACTGGCAGATGTCAACTCCTGTGGCCAATCAGCAGATGAGGAAAGGCAGAGTCATCTGAGCCACAGGACTGCTCCGAGGCCTCTACGTGACCTGCCCCGCTGCGGGGGGCCGGGGAACCGGGAAATCGGCGCCCTGTGGATGATGGCTGCCGCAGAGGAACTGGCCCAGCCGCTGTCCAGGCTGAAGCCGACCGTCTCAGACACACACCGGTGGCCCCTAGGTTGGCTCCCCCTGTGGGGTGAGTCGGGGGAGAAGCACAGGTATCTATCTGCGCGGAGAAAAAGGAACCCTTGTGGGTTTAGAGTCCAAACACTCCTGCTGGATGCTTCTGTGCCAGCTTACCTCTCTGAGCAGGGCCCCTGAGCAGGTCCATTTCTCCTGGGGAGACAAGAGGAGCCTTCCGCGACACCCTCCCCAGCAGCCTCCTCTTCCTCACAGGGCTCAGGCAACCTGAGCACGGTGAGTCCTCCCAGGACCCTCTCTCGCTCCCACGCCCAGGAGCACTCTTAAATAGCTTGTTGGCGGCTGCAGCCCACGCCATGGGATGCAGGAGCCCCGATCCAGAGCTCTGGCCTTTCCCCCATCGGTATCACGGGGAAGCTCCTGGGGCGCCATGTTCTCAGCCTGCTTCCTCCGAGACTCAGGACGTTCCGCCTCGCGCCGGCCGACACCACGCCACTCTCCATGGCGCTTCCTCCAGTCTCACCCCCGGCTCTCTGTTTCCCATTTAGCCTGAACTTGATCATCACAGTTATATCAATTTTAAAAGCATGCGCCAAGCACTGAGTGAGAGATGGCATATTGCCATGAATTCACTGTTTTCTGAGGTGACTTCGAGCGTTTGTATTTTACGTTGAGGCTTGCCTAGTCAACTCTGTTAGCCGTCTCTCTACGGATGCCTTTTGTCTGCTCACCGAGGGGTCTCTGTGGCGTTAAGAACAGAACCCAGATGCAATGCGAACACTGCACTCAGAGATCACTAATATATGAGAAAATCACTTTGGTTCAAGACATGAAGTAGCAATCTAACTTTGCTTTGCCCAAAAGAAGCACGCCTCCACAGAATTATCCACTCCTGTGACAGATGCAGATATTTTAAAAACCAATATTTATTTTTAACAGCCTGCTTGACTGAGAAGCCACAGTGGCACACATCTGTGGCGGACAGTGTGATGTCCTGGCCTAAGTCTCAATGTGCAGTGATTGAACCGAGCTGTGGAACCTTCCCCTCACTTTGCGGTACTGACTTGGATAACTCTTGGGCACTATGCTGTACCAGGGTCACCCTAAAATTTGGCTCTATCTGGGCACCCTCTGTGGTCCTTTCTGGGTGATGAGCTCCTGTTCTGCCCAGGCTGCCTTGTGCTCTTCCTCTCCTCTCCTCACTCATAACTTTCTGGCAGATCTTATGCGTTTATTCTTCTTTACAGTGATATCACCAAGCTTCAGAAAACCTCATGCTAGGATTCTGATTGGAATTCCATTAAATTTACAGCTCATTCAGAGAGGTTTGATATTTTTATCACATCATACTTTCTCATTTAAGAATGTGATGCACCTGTCCATTTCTCTGTCATCTTTTATATCTCTCAGTAAAGTTTTATACTATTTCTGATGAAGTCTTGTACATTACTGAGATTGCCCTAAGGTAACCATATTCTGTGGTTATTGTACATGGAAACATTATTTTACTTTTCTAGCTGGTCATTGTGCATAAAAACTTACTGATCTGTTATGTATTAACCAGTCATCTAGTGAACTGTCTTTAGTATCTCTGTGGCTTCAAGTTGATTCTCTTGTTTTCCAGATAGATTTTCTTTCATATGAAGGCAATCATCTTTATTTTCATTTTTCTAACAGATCACTTTAGAATGCTTAATTACTTTTACTAGAATGGGATCAATACAAAGGTTAAAAGACTCTTCACATTTTATTGACATTAATGAACTCTTTCAGGAGGTATCCTATGAAGAATGTAGCTATTCTTTACCATGACAGAAAATTTCCTTCTGATCTGATTGTACTAAAAAAATTATGAGATGAATATTCAGGTTCATGAGGTGGTTTTCTGTGCCTGCATCTGAGGAGGAGCTGGCAACAGGATTTTCTCGTTTAATCTCCAGTGAGACACACGGGTCTAATGGTATCGGCCCTTTGGAAATGTCCTTGAACCACTAACTTTCCTTTATGTCTTTATGTGTGTCATGTACATCCATATAGTTGATATGTGTGTTCCAATGTGAAATATTTTGTCATTTAGTAGAAAGTTTAACCCATTTAGTTTTTCTCGTAAATGATATTACATACCCAGTCTTCTTGGCATTCTAGTTTTTGTTTTGTTTTTTGATAAGAGAGATCAAACTTAGGATTTTGTGCTTGTGAGCTAGGACTTGGAACCACTGAGCTAAATCCCCAGCTGTAGTTTTTATATTTTGTACTTATGCTTCTTTGACTTTTTTCCTTTGCTCTGTGAGTTATGTGGTCTTTGATCATTTTTTCTAGGCCACTGAATGTGCGGCCTAGAAGGCATCGCTGAAGACACTATCCTGTTAATTATTACCAGTACATGTGCCTTTATGCATCTAAACAAATATTTCTCCCATTGTCTTATTCTTCCATTGTTCTAAGAAATAACTGAACTTCCATTTCTGTAGTTATAAATGCTGGGCATGGTGGCTCAGTTATCAACATCAAGAAAAAAAATCCATCGTATTCCCTTCACAAAGCACCAAGAAAACACCAGACAAAATCTGGCAATTTGTGCCCAAAGCACACAAAACACAGAAGCTAAGTCCAGCGTGGCTTAGAAAGGCAGCTCTCAGGATTGGCTCAGCGGGTCACCCATGGAAATGCCAACATCTCTGAATCTCTCCCTCATGCTAATAACATAGTTGCCCCAGGGCCAGGGGTACTATCAACATCTAAGCCAGGAAGAGTAAGGGCTTCCAGCTGAGGAGCCCGGATACCTAGCAGACTTGACTGAACATTTCAGTGGTCAGAACTCTGCATACCCCCTTCCCCCAAACAGCGGGTACCCAAAGAGGAACATATCTGCTTCCCAGGAAGTGTGGGTAGAAAGGAAGGAGAGATGCTAGCCTCTGAGGAATTAGCACACTTCTGCTCTCTCTGTAGGGATGTTCCTGGAGGATGAATACTTTGTACTACGAATTATACTCCATTGCATGTACACTTTCAATTAAAATTTTCCTGGCACATGGTAGGTGGTGAGAAAACATCAGTCAAACCATCTTCTGTGGCATATTCATAAATCATCTGGCTTCGAGGGGCTGTGTTTAAATTGCCAAGTTTTATAGTCGCTATTTTATGATCTCACTTTTTATCTACATCTCATTCCACGATGATTACCTTTGCTTATTCTAAATGATAACAAAATACATTTTCTTTCAAATAACTTGTATCGAGTTATCTATGAAAAAGAGCTCCTTCAGTAAAAAGCCCAAACACTGCAACAAACACTGTCACAAGCCTCAGGAGTAAACAGATACTGATCTTGACTGCAGCTGCTCCCAGGGCCAGGCGCTCCTGTCTGAAGAGCTGGTGCCTTCGGGCTAACACACTCGGGGCTGAAGAGCCGGCCTGGTGTAACAGTGAGCTTTCAGCAAGAAGTTGACTGGAAATTTCCCCCACGTAGTCAGACCACGTGTGTAATAAACGAGGTGCGTCTAAGGGGGATCCTTCCCTGTGAAGGGCGGGTTTGTCCATATCGCAAAGCCTTTGTAACTGCGAACGCCATCACGGCTTAAGTGGACACTCATCCCCCCAGCTGGTTTAGCAGGCAATGAATGCGTCTCTGTGGTGCTTTCCCGAGCCAGGAGGGTGACGCCTCTGCCTTCGAACGCTGTCTGCTCTTCTCCGAGAGGACGTGGCCCGAGCGCCTGAGACAGTCATTCTGAGTTTCTCTTCATGTGATTTGTAAACTTCTATAAATTCATTTTAAAAATCAAATTGCTGCCTTATAGGGTTATTGTGAGGATTAGAGACCCAGTGAAAGGGCTCCCAGCACTAAAGGAAACCATCATCCTAAACTTGTTGAAAGTCTTCTTTTTGATAAATCTTCAGCTCGGCTTTGGATGCACAGTAAACATGGAAAATGTAACCCAAGAAATTCTCTCGCGCTCAGCTCTGAGTGCTGCGGCCTGCAGCCCGCACCCCCCGTCGGAGTCCTGTGTCTCCCAGGTGTGTCTGTGCCTGGCAGGTGTTAGCTCTAGTGCTCCACCTGCAGACTGTGTCCTCGTGGAAAGTGCCCTTCCTCCAACATGCACCCGGGCAGCGCTGGGGGGGCACTTCGTATTTAAACCGCAGCATGCATTAGTTATCTGCTAAGTAATTTTTATAAAAATGAGCGAAAATATAATAAGGACTGGCCAGTCAGGATTATGAAGAGTAAAAAGATAATGCATCACCTACCAGCCGGGGCCGAGGGGTCCCTTGAGGTAGAATTCAAATGCTAACCCTTGAAATTCCCGAGCATAACAGGGTGCGTTGGCTCTTCTGATAATAATACCTCAAACGTCCTCAGAGGAAAAAGAGGTGCTGTAGGAATAAGGCTGAGAGGTCTAGAGAAGAGGGAGAGGGGACAGTTGTCCCTGGTCGTGTGCTGGGTCTCGATGGGTCCCTCTGTGGCTGACACACCATGGCACAGCAGACCACGCCCCTGACACAGGAGGAGCAGCAGTGGGTGTCTTGGTGAAGGAGGAGACGGTTCCCGTTTACCTACGCTTCTTGGCGTCCATGCGGCCTGTGGCGTTGTTCAGAACTGCTGGGGATGTGTCTGTGACTTCTCTGGTCTCTCCCCGAGGCCGGCGTCAGCCCTGGTGATGGATGTAGACTCCTGGCTGTGCTGGGGACTGCCGGGCAGGCTCCCGACGAGAAGGAAGCGGCAGAGGCACTGTGACGGCCAGCTCGCATGTGTGCTTTGTTGCAGGGCAAACAGCGGGGTTCAGGCCTCAGCAGCATCCCAGCCCTGTACTCCATGGGCACCCAGGATACGTGGCACCCTACCCTGGCACCTCTAATGCAGAGGGAGAAGGACCCGATTGAGCCCTCTAGCTCTGATGGGGTTGTGTCTCCTGCAAGGGGCCATTGAGCACACAGAGCACAAACGTGCAGAGCGAGCCACGCGCAGACTTCTGGGCAGGGGATGCCTGGCACTTCTTGGCGCTGTTTGGCTCACAAGGATTTGCTTTGGCACCACTCTGTCAGAACAGAATGGCTCCCTGTGCCCGCGGCCCACGTCCATCCTGGGCTGTGGGAGTTGGCTGCCCGGGCCAGAAGCAGCTTTCAGACTGTGCAGTAAAATGGAGCCGCCTCTTCAGTGCCACCCAAGCGGGCCCTGAGCCACCACCTCCCCTCCAGCTGCTGCTGCTCTGGGGCACCCACATCTGCTGTCACTTCCTGGCTTGGGGGTGGCGAGCAGTCACACTCCGGTGACTTCCGCCCCTCTCCCCTGAAACATTTTCTCGAGTGAAAGGGAGTCTCCATGATGAGCTTCCTTTCTCTTTATTCCCTTCCAAGCTGAGACAATGTTCAGTAATTAATGGCATATTTTAAATATGCCGGGGAGACTTGCGTTTTTCTCTAAGGAAGAATGCCGTGACAGCGTATGCATAAATATGAACCCAGACACAGGGCTCCTTCCACACCCGTAGTCGGTGGACGTGCAGGAAAGACGTGGAGATTATTTTGTCCTGCTGTGAGAAATCCTTTCTGTTCAAGGAGGAAGAAAGTTTTGACAGAGCGTGTAGCTGCAGAAGAATCTCAGCAAGTCCTTTTTCTAAAATTTATTTCTCGTCTTTTATTAATGAGATTCAGTCCGGGGAGACTATCCTTATGGATGAGTTAAAGCCCTGCCTTCGGATCTGGGTTTCAAGTGAGGGCTGGGATTTGGTGACAGGCGATTCAGCACTTGGGATGGAGGTGTTTGTTCTGGCTGCAGAGAAGGAGGGGTGGGCAGGATGGGCCGGGGGTGCTGTTGGAAGGGCGCAGGAAATGGGGCTAAAAGTGCACACAGTGCAGGCACCCGGGCTCCCAGGGCACCCCAGAGTAACCCAGGAATCCAGTCCTTGGTGTCTGACAAACGCGGGCTGGAATTTGGCCTCCAGCTCTGCCTAGCAGGCGGCCTCAGACAAGCCTCAGTGTCCTCATGTACAAAATGAGAAAATCATGACGGGGCTCTGAAGGGCTCTGGCGAGTTCAGTGGAGTGCTCAGCCTACCGCAGCTGCATGCAAGACCCATTGTGCTGTCCTTTAGGGGGACAGATAGGCAGCACGCACAAGCCACAGCCTTTGGACGAAGACTTCAGATCTGTGGGTTTCAGGGGAGCCCTGATCAACAGGCTGGCTGCTATCTGATGACAGCTAAACCAGGTGCAGTGTGTCCGCACCAGGGAGCATTATTCAGTAATAAAAGTGGGTGAAGTACTGATTCACGGTGTGTGAGCAGTGTGGAGCGACAGAAGCCACAGTGAAAAATTACATGTATGTTTCCAATCGTGTGAAATGCACAGGAAAGGCAAATTCATGGTGAAGAAAAGGAGAATGAGTGATTCTAGGAGACCATGGAAGGCGAGGATAGACGGTGACTGGTGATAGCTATAAAGTCTTGCGGACGGAGCAAAGGTCCTAACACTGTTATGATGGCAGTTGCCCAGCCCTCTAATGCTGAACTGGTATTGTTAGTAGGTTAGCTCTATGTTGTATAAATTATATTTTAATAAGCCATCAATTTAACTGATGATGAATTCTTACTTTTTAAAATCTGCTTATGTGTATTGTATACCATGTATACAATGCATTTGCATAGAATGTAATGTAACAACACGTACCTTTTAGGTGCATTGTGTACATTCCACATACTTGAGTACACTGCTCTTTATCTTTATATGGACTGTGGAATCCAGGGGTAGCTCCTTTGTATGCTAAGAAATTCCCCGTTGATCTGCCCAGAAATGGTTGCCAGTTTTCATTTATCCTCTGCCTTGAAGTTCAAGAAACATGGTCCAGCGGAGTCAGGTACCATGACCTTTGTTGGAGAGAGATCAACGAAGTGGATCCCAGATAGGGATCTGCAGACTGGATCCAGTGAGTGATCAAACATCTTAAAATTATAACCAAGAAGTTCATAGCACTGTATCAGTGCTTATTTCTTAGGATCTTTGTTTATCTCTAGCAGTGCTGGGAACTGAACAGACCCTCACACATGCTAGACAAGTACATTCTGCTCAGCCACCCCTGGCCCAATTTGGACAGAGTTATAACAGATACCTAGTGAAGGATGTCTCTGAACTGTTTTTGTAATTCTCTAAATATGAAGTTTTTCAGAATATAAAGTTTACCTACACTATTTCCTCCCTCAGAAAAACAGAGGAGAACAAAACAAAACCCTGCAGCTAGAAAGAATAGAAGACAAGGGCAGAGGTACTGACCTTGGCAAAATCAAAAGACCATCTTCAGTTTCATAAGAGGACTCGCCTTCCGGGTGCTAAACGGCCTCTTGAGAAGGGGCATGGAAGCAGTTGCGTTCATTATGTCCAGCTTGACAGCGTGAAGGAGGACCCTTCCGTCTCAGCTCTCCAGAGGTGTGTATGTATACATGGCGTCTGCTCTGCCCCAGGCCCAGCCGGTGCTCCCCTGCACGTGTGAGCGTAGGGTTCTACAGTGGCTCCATTCCTTTTTCTTTTTTAGCTTTTATTTTTTATCTTTATTGGTACATTGTATGTACACATCATGATCACACTCAACATTGGGAATTTCTTCATAGCCTGAGCCCCGGGGCTGCTCCCAGCCCTTCCTCTTTAAGATCTCACTTTCCACATCTCCGATGTCTGGTGGGGTTGCCTTTCCGTAGAGTACCTGCCCTCAGTTTACCCAAACAAAGGCACCCGAGAGAGACACTGATGGCTAGTGAGGTCTCAAACCTGGGGAACACAGACTGAAGGTGTGGGAAGCGACTTGGGGGTTGTCACTGTGAGGCCTGGAGAACTGCACTGGGTGCCGCCCTAACTAGCAGTGAGGAGGTCTGCACTGTGAACGGTGCTGCCCAGCTCCCAAGAAAACTGCAACCTCATCCTGAACAATGGGATCTGTCTAGCTGCTGCCTTGGGTGCCAGATCAGTGGCGACCAGAGGTGAACAACCTCTGGCCCAAGGTTATTCTCCGTCTGCTCCTCATTTAAGAGTTTGCTGTTCTTTCTTTAGCGATTAGGTTGATCAACAAACTCCTTTGTGATGTGCTGAGAATAGTTATTCTTGTCTCTAGACAGCTTATCCAATAGACTGGAATTGGCCCAAGAAAGGTGGCCTCCAGACAGTAAACAATAGAAAAGTTACACCTCAAAAAAAAAAACTAGTTATAGACCAGGTATAAAAATTAAGACACTATTTTATTTTATTTTTTTTTTTGCTAACTCTGTAGTTCTCTGTTTCCAAGTTTTCTAACTGTGACTATAGACAATTGTTAACTGTTTCTGACGTCACTAATGTCCTTAAAAATCTATATAAGTATAGTACTGTAAATAAACTCGGGGCCTGCTCAGTATTAACTGAGAGGTCCTCCCGATCCCATTATTCTGTCTTCTTTCTTTTCTCAGCCACACCCCTTGACTTCACAAACCCACTGTTTTGTCCGACAGGCTCCAACATGAAGGTAGGAACAAAAACAAAGAATAATGTCTGCGGTTCCCAGGGGCTCAGGGCAGCATGGCACTAGACTGTGGGTTATACGTTAGCCTTCCTAGGACTGTCACAGAGCACCGAAGCCGAATGGCCTCCATAATGGCAACGGATCGCCACCCGGTTCTGGAGGCCAGATGTTTGACGTGAAGGGAAGGCGGACCCGAGGGAGAAGCTTCCGCGGCCCTGCCCTCCCCTGTGGTCCTGTGTGTCCTCCGCCCGTGGGTCTCACTGGGCTCCTGCTCTTGTCATGGGGATCAAGGGCTCGCTCTGCTCAAGTGTGACCTTATTTTAGTTAAGTGATTACGTTTGCGATGGCCCCTCCTAAATAAGGCTGCGCTCTGAGCTCCTGGGAAGGCCATGAACCTTTAGGAGAAAGTTACCAAGAGAGGACAGGGAGGCAAGACCCTGTCTGGGGAGCTTCTAGAGAAAGGGGTGCAGTGTGCAGGCCTTACCTCGACAGACACACCAGTCAGTGAATAGTTACACGGAGGCAACAGGCTGTAAGTGAAGAAGGGTTCTCTGAACTCACTTAAACTCTAGCCGGGAGGTAGAGGGAAGTC
>PVIC010025492.1:0-25312 GCA_004025085.1 Thryonomys swinderianus
TATTCATCCATTTAGCTATAAATGTCTCTCATTTATCATTCTTTATGGCTGAGTAAGTATATTCCATTTTATAAGAAATCTTTATCTTCTTTATCCAGTCTCCAGTTGATGGGCATTTGAGCTGTTTCCAAGATTTAGTTAGTGGTTCACCACTACACTCCCACCAACAGTGGAGATATTGTGATAAAAACAGAATGGTACTGGCAAAGAAACAGACCTGAGGATCAGTAGAACAGATTAGTAGGTACAGAAACAACTCCAGGTGTACTCAGCCATCTCATCCTTGACAAAGGAGCCAAATACTCACTGGAAAAAAGATAATCTCTTTAGTAAATGGTGCTGGAAAACTGGTTTCAACTTGGGAAAGATTAAAATAAACGGGTATCCCTTACCATATACTTAACTAAAATAGAAATGGATTAAAGATCCAAATATTAAAAGAGATACTAAACCTGCTACAAGGTAGGTAGAACTCTTGAAGACCACTGACTTAGGAAAAGACTGTGAACAAAACCTCAGTCATGCAGGAATTAGGACAAAGAATCAACACCTGGGATCTCATCTTATTAAAAAAGCTTCCATACAGCAAGAGAAACCCTAAGAGAGTGAAGAGACAACCCATAATATTGGAAAAAAATTTTACCAGCTGTTCCTCAGATAAATGTCTGCCATATATATATATATATATATATATATATGGCAGAATATATAAAAAAAATCCTCAAATCAGACCCCTCAAATTTAAAGACCCAGTCCAGAAATGGGGAACTGAAATGAATGGATACTTCTCAGATGAAGAAGTTGAATCAGTAAATAAACACCTGAAAAAATATTCAACATCACTTTTATTCAGGAGATGCAAGTGAAAACAACACTGAGATTCCACCTTATTTGAGAAAGAATGACTGCTATTAAGAAATTAATCTAGTTCTCTCTTGAAAGTATAGTTAAGGAGGTACCAGTAAGCAAATATGATGGATACTGTATAAATTATGTCAGTAATTCTATCAATACAATGCCTGTATCACAGTAGATACTGATGTATATTTTTCATTGAATGAATTAGGTTGTATTCAGTTGGAAGCAATACAAGTCAAGATAATTTAAGTAAAGACATTTATTATCCTATATGACAAGGAATCTAGAGTTAGGTAGCTCTGAGGCTTGGAGAAAACATCTTGGAAAACTCTTCTTTCTCCATAAATTGCAACTACCACATATGATTGAATCCTCACTATATTTGATATATAATTTGTTATATTGCTTCTATCACTGCTTGTGTATTTACTTGAGTTTTCAATTCATTTGGATTACCTATAGCTGGAAATGAAATTGCTGGATCACCTGATAATCCTGTGTTTAACTTTGTATACTATTTTACAAACCTGCCAACAATATATTTCCTCTGTCCTCTCACCAGCACTTGTTATTTTAAGTTTTTTTTTTTTAAATAGCCATCTTAGTTGGTGTGAAGTAGTATCTCTTTTTTTTTTTTTTTGAGACAAAGCCTCGCTTTGTAGTTCACGCTGGCCCTGAGCTCACTATGTAGTCCAGGCAAGCCTCGAACTCAGCAACCCTCCTGTCTCTGCTTCCTGAGTGCTGGGATTACAAGCGTGAGCCACCACGCCCGGCACTGTGATATGTGGTATTGATGACTGGTGGGCGTGAGTCACCACGCCCAGCATTGTATGTGGTTACTGGAATGGAACTCAGGACCTTGCACTTCCCAGGCAGGCGCCGGAACCACTGAACTAAATCTCCGGCTCATATCTCATGTGATTTTGATTTTGATTTCCTTAATGTCTAATGATGTTGAACATATTGTTTTATGGAGGTTGGTCATTATTTGTTACTTCTTAATCTGAACACTCCTTCAGTCAAACCCTAATTGATTCTCCTGTAGCAAATTCTTCGCTTGTGCTTTGCGTCACCGAGATGCTATGCTTCTGCCTTACCAAAGTTGACTTCTTTCTCCTCTATGCTATTTCCCTAATGATTCTAGGTTCCCCACATTAAGCACAATAGGAGATCATATGTGATCTCTCCTGTAGATTTGTGCCTTTAAAACTTATATACATAATATTTTTTGTTTTACTTAACAAAATCCTTTAATTGTTACATATTAGGCAGGATAATGAGATTCATTTTGGTATATTGGCACATGCATATAACACATTTTGATTAATTTCATCCCATGTACTCATCCCCATCATTTCAAACTCTAAGTCTTTAATTTTATTCAAATGCTCATATAGATTATATTCTTTAATTTTTCCCTCAAATATCTTTTTTTGAGACAGGGTCTTGTTTTGTAGTTCAGGCTGGCTTTGAGCTCACTATGTAGCCCAGGCAAGCCTCAAACTCAGCAATCCTCCTGTCTCTGCCTCCCGAGTGCTGGGATTACAGGCGTGAGCCACCACGCCTGGCTTCCTCAAATATCTTGATAGTAGTGCTAGACTTAGGTTTTTATGTTGTTTGCATATTAATAAATTAATTTTTGATAGAAGAAAAAGAAGTAGAAAATAAGATACCCTATACCAGGGCTTAAGCCTCAGCTCTGTTGACATTTAGGTTGGTTATTCTTTAGTATAGGAACTATCCTTTGCTTTAGTAGAATTCCTGTACTCTGCTTACTAGATCCTAGTGTATGTTCCAGTTGTGATAAACAAAAATATTGAGGAGAATATTGAAGATTAAAACAAAAGCTATCATCATTTCTGTAGTAATGCATGCCATTTAAAAAGGAAATTTGTTTTCTTAAGAAATAGAGAAGGAAGGGTTTTGGTTTGGAAACCTAGTTAATATTCTGGAAAATAAATCTTGTAACTAGTTGTATATTAACTCTGATAACTATGAATACATTTAATTTTATAAGTTGATAAGTTATTCTTTATTTTTGCAGCTTATTATGACAACACCATTTTTCACAGAGTTGTTCCTGGTTTTATAGTCCAGGGGGGAGACCCTACTGGCACAGGAACTGGTGGGGAATCTATATATGGAGCCCCCTTTAAGGTAAGACTAAATAATAGCAGTTGTTTTTTGTTATTATAAATCAACATGACCTCCTTAATAGAAAATGATTGTGCCTTACAAGGTGAAAAAATTCATTCTAGTATTCAAACCAGTTTATCTATCACATATTTAGGATTACACAGATACAAAAGTGATACTTACCCTATCGAGCATTCTTACTAAGTTGTGTCATCTCCAGCCTTTATGCTAGATTGAGTTCAAGTAGAGGTGAAAGTGGTAGTGAAAAAGATGTGATTCAGAAAAAAGACAACATAACAAATTTCCCAGTAACTGATGTAGCTGATGTAGCTCTATAAATGAAAAAAAAATTTTTTTAGAACACCACATATGTTATTTTATGTAAAAAAAATTAAGTATCATCTAGAATTGGTGGTAGTTTGTTTGGTCTGCTACCATCACATATTCATTCCACAGACAGGATGGTTTAAGTAGGAGCTTATTTCTTTTTTTTTTTTTTTTTTTTTTTGAGACAGGGTCTCGCTTTGTAGTTCAGGCTGGCCCTGAGCTCATTATGTAGCCCAGGCAAGCCTCGAACTCAGCAGTCCTCCTGTCTCTGCCTCCCGAGTGCTGGGATGACAGGCACGAGCCACCACGACTGGCTGTAGGAGCTTATTTCTGATAGCTCTGGAGGTTGGGAAATCTGAGGCTGTCTGCCATTTTGCTTCCTGGTGAAGTCTCTTCTTGGGTTGCAGATAATTGTCCTACTCTTAAATGGACCCAAGCACTATGAGATTAGACCCTTCTTTATTACTTTGTCTAACCTTTATCATCTTTATCAACTTTATTCTTCCTTACAATCTAAATCTAGCCATATGGTGGGTTAGGGCTTCAGCAAAAAATTCTGAGGAAACATAATTCAATTCCCCAAAGAATAATTTTGTCAGAATTATACATAATAGATCTCTGTAGTATAAAACACATGTAACAGTGGGAAACCACATGGGGAATTGAAGAAAGAAGCAATATAAAAAATATGAGAAGAAAAGGTGTATGAATCAAGAGTAGGTCAGTGATTTCTTAACTACCAGCACAGATTTAGCAAGAGAGTTAATATTGTAGTTAAGAATTAAAGTGGTTCATGCCTGTAATCCCAAAGCTCTGGGAGGATGAGCCAGGAGAATTTTAATTTTCATCCCATCCTGGGCAACTTAGTGAGGCCTTCCCTCTAAAAATAAAACATAGGGTTTTTTTTTTTAATTTTAAAAAGTATGTGTGAGGGATAAGGTGTCTGAGAATCTAGCTCAGTGTAATTCAATTGCTAGTACTAAAAAAAGAGCAGCAGTGGGTTCAAGTAGAAGCTAAAAGTTATGTTTGTTATTAGTTTGTATCAATACTAGGTTCTCTGAGTAAGTATCAGTGGTTCTTAAAATAGAGGAGTTTTGGAAAATTTCATATTTGTTATGATGATTTAGAACTGGGTAACAGTGAAATTCTTGAGAAAAATATGTGAACGTCAATGTTTAATTTCCAGAGGATAATGGCTTTAGAAAATCTGGAATTGTTTTAAAAACAAATCTCAGACATTGTTATTAGAATATTTTAAATATCACCAAGGAGAGACACCTCATTTTAGAGTTTCCATTTCATAGGAGGCATTCCTTAATTCTGTTTTTTTTGTATCACTGAATAGTTATTTGTGACACTTTTCTTTATTTATGGGATTTTTTGCTTTATTATTTTCAGTTAATACAGATATTCTGCTGAGGTCATTTTTAACACAGTATGCAGAATTATAATCCATTGAGTTCAGATCTCTGAAGAATTATTTACTAAGGACAAGCAATTTTTTTTGTGAAATACTGGTTATATAACATGCCAACATTATAAGTGGATTCAACTGTCAGGTCTGGATATTTTGTTAACTAAGATGCTAAGGAATTGGTTAAGTGGCCCTATCAAAATGTGAAGCTCTTCTTAGGAAGATTTACACTCGCTCTTTTGAAAACTGGCAGATGGCACAGATGTCAGTTCAGAAAAGATACAATTTTAGGGCTTTCAGAAACAGTAAAATTGGGACGAAGATTTAGCTCAGTGGTTCCTGACCCTGCCTGGCAAGTACAAGGTCCCTGGTTAGATCCCCAGTTACAACAATATTAGGCATGGTGGACTCACCTATCAGCAATGCTGGGCATGGTAGCTCATGATTGTAATCTCAGCATTTAGGAGGCAGAGGCAGGTGGATGGCAGAGGCAGGAGGATTGCTGAGTTCGAGGTTTGCCTGGCCTGCATAGTGAGCTCATGGCCAGCCTGAACTACAAAGCGAGACCCTGTCTCAAAAAAAAAAAAAGAAAAAGAAAAACACCATCACCACCACCAATAGCAAAGAGTAAAATTACATGGACACAATCATACTAGATTCTTTGAATTAAAAGACAAGAGGAAAGTAATCATCTCAAAACATTTAGAATGAGGTAGCAAGGACATTGGCTGAAGACTTGAATCAAAAACAGATTTCTCAGAGAAATAGTAAAGTTTTTAAAAGTTTAGTCAACTTTAATGGCTAAGAATAGGGAAGTAAATCTTAGAAGTCTATTGTCCTTTGAATTCTTCCTCTGTGTGTAAGTAGGCAGCTTTCTGTAAAATAGGCTGTGTATATCCATTGGTGAGTATATTTTTGCAGATATTTAAAAGCAATTAAAAGAAACCAGTATTTTCAATTAGAAATTGTGTGGGAGCTTGCTAGTCAGCTGCATAAATGACTAAATGTAAAGGCTTTTACAGATGAGTACTTTCACTAAATAATATTTTATCTTTCAGGATGAATTTCACTCACGGTTGCGTTTTAATCGGAGAGGACTGGTTGCCATGGCAAACGCTGGACCTCATGATAATGGCAGCCAGTTTTTCTTTACCTTGGGTCGAGCAGATGAACTTAATAATAAACATACCATCTTTGGGAAGGTTAGTGTCCAACTATCTTAAAGCCATGGCTTAGGTTTGGTTTTATGTTATTTCCTGGGCTTATGTGATATATGTGGTCAATTTATGTAAAATATTCCCTATATTTACTTATTATTTTAAAAAATATGGAATATCCTGCATTCCTCTATAATGACATACAAAGGACCAACTAAATTCTTCAGTGTTTCCAATTAGTCATTTTTTTTATCCCTTTAATGTTTCCCTTCTTCAGAAGTCTGCTATGTAATGATATTAGTTTATATGCCACCCAGCCAATGTTGTCTTTACATTGTCAGAAGGTACTTAGGTAATAATGTTTACTAGCTTAATGTTTCCTAATGATGAATTCTTTTAAATTTAAAGTGGAAGCTGTATTGACCTTGAAAGTTTCTATTAGAAATGTTACCTTCGTTTTTGCAATATCTGGGATCAGACACAGGACCTTGCACTAGTAAGGCAGGCGGTGGTGCCACTGAGCTAAATCCCCAGTCCAAAAATGTATCTATTGAATAGTACATATTTAATCCTTTCGTATTAATATCCTATTAGATAATGTTCCTTCTATAGCATTGTCAACACCTCATTTTAAAAAGGGATTCTAAAGGTTTTTTTTCCTTTTCTCTCTTTTCATAAATAAAATACATTCTTGTAAGTTTAATTCTTACACACATTAGACATCATTAGCTTATCAGCCCCCTCTGCTGGTTCAGTAAGAATTGTTTTCTCATAGGTTAAACTGGATTTTTGTGAAGATAAAAGGAGATAAACAAGCACAGTATAACTGAAAGACTGATGTACAATTGAAAAACTGTTTTTAAATCTTAAGGAATGCTGAATTAACTACTTACACTAAAACCCTGAGATATAATGTTGTGTCTTAATTCTTAGGAACATGGAAATAGCATTAGCATATTTTTTCAAGCTACTTTCAGCATAGACTTTTTTATAACCATAGCTTTTTTTCCTATTATTATTATATATATATTTTTTTGAGACAGGGTCTCACTTTGTAGTTCAGGCTGGCCCTGAGCCCATTCTGTAGCCCAGCCAAGGCCCGAACTCAGCAATCCTCCTGTCTCTGCCCCCCGAGTGCTGGGATTACGGGCATGAGCCACCATGCCTGGCACTGTGGTATGTGGTATTGATTGCTGGTGGGCGTGATTCCCCACGCCCAGCACTGTATGTGGTTACCAGGAATTGAACTCAGGACCCTGCACTTGCAAGGCAGGTGCCAGAACCACTGAGCTAAATCTCTGGCCCTTTCCTATTATTTTTTAACAGTAAGAGTGTATAATAAATTGTATTTGTTATCTTTCTATACCACTTTTTACAATTGCTATCATATAATTTACACATTAATCATACATAGTGTAGAGTTCTGGAGCTGGAAAAGATACCACTCATAATTCTAGAACTTCTCTGAGCCAGTTTTCTTATCTCTGTAAGGAAGGTAATGATAGTTCTTACTTTTAGAGTATTTGTAAGCATTGAATAAGATAATGTCTGCAAAGCTCTTATTACATGTTATTATTTGCTTACCAATTTTACTCTGAAGTCTAAATTTGTTTATCTTTGAATGAAAACGTCATTCAGGAGGTTATTTGGCATTGTATTTTTGTTCATAGTAAAAACTGCTATTAAGTATATACTGAAAATTTCCCCAAAAGTTTATTGATAGATTGAACTTACCTATGCTTTTTCCCCTTAAAATAAAGTTGCTCTATTTTCACTAGCTAATGGGTATTATGCAATTATATGAAATTCCCTTTTAATTATTAAAGCCCTTTATTAACTCAGAGGATGAATACAAGAATTTGCAATTATATTTTATATTCTTATTGCTAGGTTACAGGGGATACGGTATATAATATGCTACGACTGACAGAAGTAGACATTGATGATGAAGAAAGACCACGAAATCCACACAAAATCAAAAGTTCTGAGGTAAAAACATAATAATTATGATATACATGGTTTAAGTAGTCATTTAAGAGAAATTGATTATTCATCTATTTAAACTATTAGATACAGGTTATACTATACAGTAATACCACTTGTATTTAGGTACAACTTCCCATTAAGAACTATTTTTAATTAAAAGTTTTGAACTTCAAGATGAAACTTTAAATGATAATCCAGTGAGTGAAAAGCTCAACTCATGATGAAAAGTTAAAGCAATTAGGTTTATTTGGCCCAAAGAAATTACTTTATGGTTAATTTTGAAGTTTTCTTTATTGAGGAAGCAGTATCCTTAAGAGCTAAAACAACTTTAGAGTCAAAATATCTCAGTTTGTGTCATTTAAAGTTTCCTGAATACTTTCCCTCTTGTAAAATTGCAGTATTATAGTATCCTTAATGAAATAGCATATAAGATTCTTGAAAGGCTCAAACTAAATGAAAACACTTTGTACAGTATTATGTGTCACCATGCTAAGTATTTATGTGGAGAATTTTCTTTTTCTTTTTTTGTGGAACCAGCTATCAAGCTCTGGCCCTTGTGCTTCCAAGGTAGGCACAGTACCACTTGAGCTAAATTCCAGGCACTCAAACTATTTCTTTTTGTAGGTCCTGTTTAACCCTTTTGATGACATCATTCCAAGGGAAATTAAAAAGCCCAAGAAAGAGAAACCAGAAGAAGAAGTAAAGAAACTGAAACCCAAAGGCACAAAGTAATCATAGTATAAAGATTCTTCTTCAATTTGAAAAGTGACAATAATTTATTTTATTTTACTTTCTTTTATAATAATTATTTACTAGCAAGGGGAAGCCAGTTGAACAGTCAGAATACTAGAGATACTAGAATTCTGAATGTGTAATTTTTTTTAAAAAAAAAGAACATTTCTATTTAACATTTCTATTTAACATTTCTATTTAACATTATATAATTTAAATGTAAGCTAAAAATGTGTCCCCTCAGATATCTGTAGGGAAATGTTAATATTTTGTATTTACTGTATCAACTATTTGTCTAAATGTTGAGAAACTTATTTTTAAGTTGTTTGCTTGTTCAGTATAAAGAATTTTAAAAGTAGAGAACAGTGTAAGTATTTTTAATGTGTATACTGAGTGATTTCATAATTTTTAAGCCTTTTTATTTCTTTTTTGGTGCTATAAAAATAACTTTATAAGTTTTTTTTTTTTGCTTTTTGGAAACAGGGTCTCGCTTTGTAGTTCAGGCTGGCCCTGAGCTCAGTATGGTGCCCAGGCAAGCCACCGCGAACTCAGCAATCTTCGTGTCTCCGCCTCCCGAGTGCTGGGATTACAGGCGTGAGCCATCACATCAGGCATTGTGGTATGCGGGTGTTGATTGTTGGTGGGCGTGTCTCCACGCCCAGCAATATATGTGGTTACCGGGGATCAAACTCAGGTCCTTACGCTTGCGAGGCAGGCGCCGGAACCACTGAGCTAACCCTCCGGCCCACTTTATAAGTATTTTTAAAATAAAAGTTGTTTGGTTCAGTATTCCAAAATGTATCCTAAAGGTAATTTAAAAGAAAATGGAATTACAAAAAGTAAATTCAACTGTTTTGTGACAATATTCTTTACATTATTAACATAATATGTTTAAAGTGGATCATGCAAAGTTCAATTTCAACTTACTCCTTTATTGAACTGTAGCATCCTTTTTAGGAATTTTACTATACTGAGAAATGTTAGATTCAGACATTTCTAAGTAGAATCTTGTGAAATCCATTTAAAAAGAAGCAGTTTGTTAATCTTCCCAAGCTTCAGCAGCTTTATGTAAAATGGAAGTTTTAATAATTACAACACTCAGTTCATATACAGACTAAATGAGGTACCTTGAAATGTAAGTGGTTAGTTAGTACATATTAGTTTCTTGCATTGATTTTTTTTTTTTTTTGAGATAGGCTCTTGCTTTGTAGTTCAGGCTGGCATTCTTGTAAATTTTATTTTATGCTTTGAAAACTTAAGTATTTTGGTTTTCTTAGCCCAAATTTTAAAATTTTACTTTTTCCTTTCTGTTCTTTTGTTTTGACTAGAAATTTTAGTTTACTTTCATTTGGAGAAGAAGCTGAGGAAGAAGAAGAGGAAGTAAATCGAGTTAGTCAGGTACTCTCTAATTTGCCTTTTTCTGAATTATAAGAGATTAAGTTATACTTCCTGTCATTTTACATCTGCTAATCCTGCTGTTCTGTAATCGCACATTTTGTGTGCTACACACTCAATAAATGACATTAAATTGTATTGTAAAGCTATTTGCGGTCAGTAATATTTATAACTTGTAAGTTGATTTATACCCTTAAAATTATTGAATTATTTATTTTTAATATTGGGATTTTGTTGTGTTTTGTTTGTTTACTGAGATAGGGTCTTGCTGTGTAATTAAGATTGGTATTGAACTTGCAGCAATTCTCCTGCTTTCAGCCTCCTGAGTGTTGGGATTATAGACATATGCCACCATACCCAACAGATCTTTGCATTTTTTTCTGTCAGTTAAAACTAGACTTGAAAGTTTTTTGAATGTTTTAAGTTTATTATTCAGATTTTAACTGATATGTATTTGGTTTTCTAGATGATGGTTATCCTTACCATTATTATAATAAACAGACCAAAGCTTATATTCATCTTACTGTTATTTATGTATAGTTCGCTTAATTCTCACCACAGCACTTTGAGATGGGTGTTATTATTACCATATTACTTGTAAATAAATTTAGGTATAGATAGGTTATAATTTGCTAATAGTCTTATACCTTGTAAATAGCTGCACCTGGAACTTGAACACATGTTTAACTATAAAACCCTTGTCTTTGGATAGTACATTGCCTCCAGCATTTTACTCCAGCAGTCCTTCCTGTAGGCCTCTATATGTTTTTTTCGATTTCATTTTCATTACAGAACTCATTAGTGAAATGGCTATAGTCAGGTCTTGTCATTGCTGGGAGTGAATTCTGGGTATTTGTACTCCCCAGAAATCATCTTCAGGGGTTTTTACTCCACAGAGTTCTGCTGTGCCTTTTTCACTTGAAAACTAGTGAATACTGAGACTTACATGATTAAATTAAAAAATTCTATTGCATCAATTAAAGCATAATAACCTACCCCTTCCTTTGTTGTTCAACAGATTCACCTATTTATTTTTTAACCAGTGCTTATAATATCATTGATTTAAAAGCACTTTCTTGGTGGCCTTGGCTTTACTCCTTTTGTGTGTGCTTCCATCATTAGTGAGCATGGTTTGGGGAGGCTAATATTGGGCACATAATAAGCTCTCTACTTATATTCACTGCATGAAAAGTGAATTGAAATGGTCATATATATAAGAAGTAATTTGGTCATAATTTTTCTTATTCTTTACAGCATCCTTGAGTGATCTTTCTGATTCTATAGATTGAGTTACCATCTACTTATAAATGAACATTCCAAACTGTAGGACCTAAGGCTAAAACTTACTTCTGAAAAAAAATTTTTAAGTGCATGTTGGTTATACAGAATAGTGGTGTTCATTTTGGGGAATCAGTACAGTGCATATAACATAATCTTGATCATTTTCCATCCTTTTATCCTTCTGTCCCTTCCCTTCTTCACTTTCTCTGATTCCCTTGTCCATTGCCAGCAGTCTACTTCCTAGTTTCCTATTGTCTCTCCTTTATTTATTCATTTATAACACTTTAGTTTCTTACACAAGAGAAAAAAGGCAATATTTAACTTTCTGAGTCTGCCTTATTTTATTTAACATGATAGTCTTTGATTCCATTCATTTTCCTGAAAATAACACGAGATATTTCTATATTAGATCTCAAGTTAGATTTAATTTTATGGACAAATCTTTTCCTATTCTTTACAAACAGCACTGCTGTTTGAACAAAACCATAAATGTTAGATTTAGGAATTAGGAAGGTTTTATTGATGTTAAACTTCCTTGCAGTGCCTTCTACCCAGTTCTTTCTCTGTCTTCCTTTTTCTCCCCCTCTCTCTCTGTGTTTCTCTCTGTCCCTCTTTTTCTCCTCCTCTTTTTTCCCTTACTCTCATCTATTTTTTGTTTTTAAATTTTTATTAGTATATTAAATATCAAAAACAATAGCAAATCCTGGGCTGGAGGGTTAGCTCAGTGGTTCCGGTGCCTGCCTCGCAAGCGCAAGGACCTGAGTTTGATCCCCGGTAACCACATATAATGCTGGGCGTGAAGACATGCCCACCAACAATCAACACCGCATACCACAGTGCCGGACGTAGTGGCTCACGCCTGTAATCCCAGCACTCGGGAGGTAGAAACAGGAGGATTGCTGTGTTCGCGGAGGCTTGCCTGGGCACCATAGTGAGCTCAGGGCCAGCATGAACTACAAAGCGAGACCCTGTCTCCAAAAAGCAAAAAAAAAAAAAAAAAAAAAAAAACCAATAGCAAATCCTTATAAATGTATATCCACACCAACACTTATTGAGAATATATTTTGCCTCATTACTCTACCTTAAAGTACCGTGTAAGCAATATCAAAATACTGTTAACGCTGTCACCCCTCCTGTTTACAAAGACTGTTTTTGTTCTCTCCTACTTTTCTGTTATTTTTCTTTCCCCTTTCCTTTCCCCAAGCTTCCCTCCCTAGTTTCCCTTCTTATTTGAACATTTTTTCTCCTGTTTCACAATAGCTATAATACATTTTGTTTTTTTCTTGAGTTGATGTCATTAATGTCCTCCTGACTACTTCTACCTCTCTCTTTCACCAAACTCCCACCAAGCCTGAACCATATACTTCTTTCTGTGATAACCTGTCTATGCCATTAAAACACTCATCATACCATAGAATAACACTTTATTTTCTCATCTTCTAGCAGTGCTAAATATGTATTTATTTTTTTGAGAAAGGGTCTTGCTTTGTAGTTCAGGCTGGCCCTAAGCTCACTATGTAGACCAGGCAACCCTTGAACTCAGCAATCCTGCATCTGCCTCCTAAGTGCTGAGATTACACGCATGAGCCACCATGCCTGGCACTGTAGTATGTGGTACTGATTTCTGGTGGGCGTGAGTCACCACACCTGCCATTGTTGTATGTGGTTACTGGGGATCCAACTCAGGACCTTGCGTTTGTGAGGCAGCTGCCAGAACCACTGAGCTAAATCCCCAGCCCTAAATATTTTATGTAATGTAATTCTTACAAGAACCATTCTAGATAGTCATTTTTTTTAATTGAATTCTTTATTGGTACAATTTATATACATCTCAAAATCACATATAACATTGGGAAATTTGTACCAGTATATGCCACAAGTTAATTCTCATTTTTACCCATATCCCTACCCACTCCCCCCTCCTCCCCCCACAAGAACCATTCTATATAGAAGTCATTTCTATTTCATGGATTAAAAAAATGAGTACTCGGGTTGTTAGCTATTTAAGAATGTTTACAAAAGTAATAGTGAGAATTTGGGTTTAGGTTTTTGTAGTTGTTTAAGCCTCTCATGCAGTGGTGAGTGCAGGACATGCTTTCTTCCTCAAGCCCACGCCATCTAAAAGGGTCCTTAACAATTTCCCTGGTAGCACAGAATTTCAGTAACAATGCTCAATGAAATTAGCCCACTGCCCTCTCCTAACCTTATAGCATCCTGGGCAGCTCTAGAAAGCAAGAGTGGAAGAAAGGGCTTGTCTTATGACTATTTTGATTTAAAGTAAGTTTTATTCATAATTACTTTGACTTGGACTTCACTAGAAAATCAGTTTGAGCTTTTTCTGTCTATAACAATAGCATATGTTAAATGCTCCGAGTTTATCTTCTTTCTGCTGCTTTCTATTACACAAAATGATATATTTAAGTTGTATTGAACTCCAAAGCAGTTTATGTTTGTTGTAAAATTGCAGTCTGAAAGGATAATACCTAGACAACAGCAGCTTATCTACTTTCTCTGTTAAACCCAAGACACAATTCAAACAATTTAGAGAGACTAAAATTTTTTTCCTCTGCCAAGAAAATTATAACCCACAGACCATTATGAAATAGCATTATTATCTTAGTATTATAGCATTGTATTTCATCTGGCAATGTAAAGAAGAGTACTATTTGATAAAATTACTGTCATCCCACCTTATCTCTAGCTCACTTTTCTGGCCAAGGCTTAATTTTTTATTCCCCCCACCCCATACTTCAATTTGTAACTTTTCTTTCTTTCTTTCTTTCTTTCTTTTTTTTGTCAGGATCTGGCTTTGTAGTTCAGGCTGGCCCTGCACTCACTATGTAGCTCAGGCAAGCTCGAACTCAGGAATCCTTCTGCCTCTGCCTCTCATTTATAGGTTTGAGCCACCAAGCCCAGCATTTGTGTTATGTGGTACTGATTGCCTGTGGGTGTGAGCCACCATGCCTGGTTTGTTGTATGTGGTTACCAGGATCCAACCAGGGACCTTGTGCTTGCTAGGCAGGCGCTGGAACCACTGAGCTAAATTTCCAGCCTGTAACATTTCTTTTGCTTGATATCAGTATCTTCCAAATAACTTTAGTTCAACTCTGATTTTCATTGTTTTTTCTGCATTGCCAGTTTCTTGTATTGTCCTAGCAAGTTTTCATCAAAGAAGTACCTCAAATAAATTTTTTTCCTTTTAATATTTTATTGCTTTCATTCAGGCCTTCCAAACAACTGGCCTGAGCCTTAGCAGGAAACTACATAATGGTCTCACATCTCCCTTCTCTTCCTTTCCCTCTGCTCACCTCATGGCTATCAGAGTAGCCTTTCTAACACTTAAGACATTACTGTTTTTCTTTTTTGAAACAGGGTCTCGCTTTGTAGTTCAGGCTGGCTCTGAGCTCACTATGTAGCCCAGGCAAGCCTGGAACTCAGCAATCCTCGTGCCTCTGCCTCCCGAGTGCTGGGATTACAGGCGTGAGCCACCACGCCTGGCACTGTGGTATGTGGTATTGATGGCTGGTGGGCGTGAGTCACCACGCCCAGCATTGTATGTGGTTACCGGGATCAAACTCAGGACCTTGGGTTTGCAAGGCAGGCGCTGGAACCACTGAGCTAAATCTCCGGCCCAAGACATTACTGTTAATCTCTCCTGGAGTTAAAAAAATGTTTTATTTTTCCAAATTCCTTGGCCTCAATTCCAGCCTCTCTTTTCATTAGTCCTTTTTACCAGCTCTATCCTTTTGTCTAAGACTTCTTAAACCTTCCTGTTGATGAAATAATTTGTGGCGCTTTTTAAAAAAACGAGGTTCTTAGGCCCCATTTCAATTTTAGTATATGTGCTGCCGAAGCGAGCACACTTAGGCCCCATTTCAAAGCTACTGAATCAGAATATCTAAGGGAGGGGGCCAGGAAGTTGTATGTATAATGAGTTCTCCTGGAAGTCATACGTGAGAAATACAGAAGGTGCTGCAGTAGCAGATCTGCATGGTTTGCTGTTCCATGTCTGTGTTTTTCCCTTTTGTGCGCCTTTATGTTCTTTTCTCAGCATGAAATGTCCCATCCTTCCTGTTGATATCAGTCATATTTATTTCAAGATACAAAAACCCATCTTTTCTAGTTTTTTAAAAAATATTTCCTTATTCTACCCTAACTTTTGCTTTTCAGGTATTACTTTACATTTTTCAAGACAGCTTTTTTGCTTTATTATATAAGAATATGACTACATTCTTATTCTATTCTAACAACATTCTCTGTAATCTCTGCCTGACTAATTGTGTAGCATCCTGGACTGCAAGCTCCTTGAAAACAGATTTTATATCATCTTTGACTGTGTTAACATAGCTTGGATTTGGGAATCATACAAACTCCTACTGAAACTTTGATTTCTAATGACACTTTATGACTTTGAGCAACTGAGTCTTTCTGACCCTCAATTTTGCTTTCTATAATATGGAAATAATGTATATCAGTTTGGGTTATTAGATAAGTATGGATAATCCTTATTTTGGTATATGATGTAATTTTGAAAAATGTCTTTGAAAGTCAAGTATTTTGAAATAGTATTGTGTATAATTGCTAACTTTATTCTCAGAAGCATGAAAAAATATGAGCCTGGCTGCAGTATGATCATATTTATTATGTAGAAGCTGCTGTCCTTAAGCCCAAGCAATCTGGAAGGTAGGACATTAAATCTCTCCAACAGCTCAGCTTTGGAGGAGGGAGGCCAGATGCCTGGCACAAGTAGCCTTGTGTCCTTCTTGAGGCTTGATCAAGCAGCCTGGAGAGCATGGGTGTGCCCTTGTACATAAGGGTCCTGGCATGTTGCAAAATCTCTGACATACAGAATTAGCTGTTTTGGCTATTTTATATAATAAGCAAGTGAGTTTGAGAAAAATAAAACAGCAAAAACTTGTTGAGATTGATTGGCTTAGACAAAAGAAACTTGCTCCAGTGAGATAAATTTAAAAGAAACCAAGTAGAAGTGTATTTTTGTTTATTTTTATGTACCTCAAATATATTTTACCTTTTTAGTAAAATAAAACCTTAGTAAGAAAAAGGAAGGTTAGACTAAATTTTGAAAAAGTATGACCATCATAATGTTAAAAATTGAGCCTTATTAATTTTTATTTTTATTTTTTATTTTTTTGTGTGGTACTGGGGATCAAACTCACAGCCGAGCCTTATTATTTTAAAATGTATGAAATAACTAAAACCAAAGACTTTTGGTTGTCTTTTGATTATTAGAATTAATTTGTAGTTTCATTAGTTGCATGAAATTAAATATTTCTAAAGGGCTAAAAATTGTTTCATTATTCATTTGCTTATCAAATTTCTTTTTTCAGTGACTCCAACATGTTAAGCTTTATTCCAGAACTTGTCTGCCTGATCATAGGTTAATAAGTGGTAAAATTTGAATGGAAACTTAACTTTATGTGAGAAGGGAAGAGTCCCTTCTGGTTTATGGATTAACAGTGTGGGGTTACAGAGCCTCCTTCACCCCACTTATTTATTCATAACACAATGTCTCTCCCACATGGGTTAGTTTTCCTTCATTATTTATTTTAGTATCTTTCTACTACCCGATAAAATCTCCTTAGAATCATAGAATTTTATAGTTTAAAGGGATCTAGTCCAACTTCCTTTCTTTATAGATGAGGAAACTGAGACTCTAGTTAAGCGACTTGCCAGACTGACATCATTTCCTTTTTGATAGGATTGCATGATATAGGGATGTCATAGTAATCATGTCTGGGTTCATAAAAGCATATTGTCAGATTCTCATGATATTCTTGTGGGAAACATAAAGAAATGTGATCTGGGATTAGATTTATAGCTAATTGAATAGTTCTGCCCAACAGTGGCTTTTTGTCAACTGAGCTTTTTTTTTTTTAATAAGTTGAAATGTAATAATAGTACATGTAAATTCTGTACTTTAATTCAAGGAAATAGGCTGAGCATATAAATAGATTTATTTACTCTTAGTTGAATTGTTAAGAATAAACTTTCTAGATTAAGAAATTGCACATTCTCTGCATTTTTTAGATCTCATTTGAATCATTTTGTCAACTTTGAATGAATTTAAGAAAGGCATTAAAAAAACTAGATATATCCAAAGGATGATAAGAAAGATAGGGCTGATGGCAAAAACTACTTCTCAAAGGGAATGCTTGAGGAATGAGTATACAACTGATGAAGTAAAAACTGAAAATATGATTTTAAACTACAAATATGTGAGGGATTTTTGCATGGAAGATCTTTCCTTTCATATTGCCTTCTTGATAGTCTCACTCAAATATCAGTATTGGTTGACATTTATTTATAAATCTTTATACATAACTTATATACAAATGCTAAGAAATGTTTTCCAAGTAAAAAGTAATAGATAAGTAGTTTTAATGAAGCAAATTAAATGGGAGGTCTGTTAAAATATATCTCGTAGTAAGATTTTAATGTAGTGTTCACATTGGTATGGTAGTTCTTTCTCTACAGGTGAATAGTTTTAAAATTCAAATTTGTAGGACTTTTCTCACCCAGAATAATTATACTGATAAATTCACCACTTTGGAGAAAAAAATAAGAATTTTTTTGTCCTATTCTATTATATGAAATTAATCTTTCCATTCTGATTGGAAGGTTGTGGTGGGCATAGTATGGGTAGTTTCTGGCAAGCCAGTGGCATAGAAATTATTAGAAATAATTTATAAAGTATTTCTGCTGCATCAAATTGCTAACATTTTTAATTTACTTTTCTTTCTAGTTATTTATATTTAACAATTTAAAAAGACAACTTATTTGTTTAGTTTTGTATAGCTGTTAAAATATTGCCATTAATTAGTAGATTTAAGTAAAATAAATTCAGTTTTATATTCTGGAGGTCAAAAATAGATTTCATTGAGCTTAATATCGAGGTATTAATAAGGCTGCTTTCTTTTAAGAGGCTCTTGGAAAAATCTATATTTCTTTCCTTTTTCTAACTTCTAGAGACTGTATTCTTTGACATTTCTCCATCATCAAAGCCAGCAATGATTGGAAAAGTTTTTTTATTATCATCCTAAAATTAATTCCTTTGCCTTTCTCTTTACATATAAGGATCGATATGAGTGCATTGGACCTACTCTGAACATCTACAATCTATCTGTCCCAAATTCCTTAATATATCTACAAAGTGTCTTTTTGCATGTAATAAACATATTCACAAGCTCTGGGGTTTAGAAGGTTGATTAGAACATTTTTGAAGGCCATTATACTGCCTTCCAATCTATATCTAAACTAGATTCTATATAGTATGTCCAGTGATAGGACTTGTTTATAATTCATTTGTGTTCTAGAAAGTAGAACTAGTGTTGATTGTATGATTGCAAATTACACTTAGATTATTTTTTCTCCAATCAGAATTTACCAGTAATGGAAGCTATTTTTTAAAAGCAGGGAGGGAGAGAGAAAGGGTGGAGAGAGAGAGAGGAGAGAGAGAGAGAGAGAGAGAGAGAGAGAGAGAGAGAGAGAGAGAAAGAGAGAGAGAGAGAGAGAATAAGCTTTTTTTAGGTGTGAGACATGGATTGACCAGTTAGCAGTGATGTCAAGAAAATCTCTTCCAAAGTTCTAATATATGTCATAAAAATTAGATCCTATAGTTGTTAGTTAATCATAATGGGATTTAGTGCTTCAAATTGAAAATCAATAGATTTAGTTTTAATGTTGTATCACTTTCAGAAAGAAAAGATATTTCTATTCTAATAGTTTTAGTCAAAAAAAGCGTCTGTATTTCCACAGCTTTAGTTTATATTGAACTTTTCAGGACACATGTTTTGCTAACCACATTATATCATCACTAGATTTTATGTAACTTTGTTAATTTGTCCTTGTGGACTCATGATTGTGTTATTCATTCCTTTCCAGAGCATGAAAGGAAAAAGCAAAAGCAGCCATGATCTGCTTAAGGATGACCCACATCTAAGTTCTGTTCCAGCTGTTGAGAGGTTAGTCTGTAGTGATCCTAACTTCTTACTTTAAATCTTGAGTCATTTTATTGCTTCTTTTGTTAGCAAATAGTTTTCACATCTCATAAGTCCAAGTTTTAAAACCCAGCTAAAAATTAATGCATTTTGAGGATGGAGGCAGAGAACTTCTAGCACAACAGAAAACTGTAGGCATTTTCACTCTTGTTCCTGTCTACCTCTGTTGAACTAATTGTATTTGAAATTCATTGTTACACTGAGGTTGTAGCTCAGTGGTAGAGCCCTTGTTTGGCATCCCTGAGATCCTAGTTTTAATCCCTAGAACCGGGAGAAAAAAAATTGTCAAACTTTTCAAGTTTAGTATACTCTGAATATGAGAAACTGCTTTAGCAGTTTATGTTAAGTTGCAAGTTGCATTTCTAATATTTTCCTTGAAGCGTTTTTTATCTCAGTTGGTGTCATGCCATGCAAAATCAGAATTGAGGTTATTGTTAAGAAGTTACTATATTTTGGGCCAATCCACTGAGTGTAGATTCTCACCTGGTTTTACAGAATAATAAAACTTTTCTTATTATTTTGGTTCTTCTCTTTGAGAGGGGAATGCCTTAGTGTTTAATATAATTGCACATAGTATTTTGAGCCATTGTCTCCAAAGGGGACTAAAATTAGTTTAGCCGATTTTCAAAAATGTTACTTCAAAATAATTTTTCTTAATATTTTTATTTGAAGATTTTTGTTTCTTCACCCAAAATACATTAAGCCAATATAAAAAGTTATTTTCTACAGGCATTTGTTCATAAAAAATGGCCTTCATGGTGGTCATTTGATTTAAAATAAATTCCAATAAATTCATGTATTTGCTAAAGGAACATAGCTATTTTTCTATTTACTTAAAAATCACTCCATCTAATATAGAATACCATCTTGACATTCCTACGTTGAAATAAATTTTTGAAACATTAATCCCGTCAAAATATTCTAAATGTTTTATTAAATTATTTTATTCATTTAAATTTGAAGCTAAAATTTATTTGTTTTATTTTTTGTAGTGAAAAAAGAGATGCACCAGGAGATTTAGATGATGTGAGTATTGATTTTAGTATAAACTTGAGCTTGAGCAATTTATAGAAATTTCAAATTTTTATAGCACATTATTTTTCCTTTTAAAAGTAGGGCTGAGGGTGTAATTCAGTGGTAGAGCACTTACAGAGCATGTGTGAGGTCCTTGGTTAGATTCCCAGCACTACAAATAATAGCGATTATAATATAATTTATATTACCTTATAATTGTGCATGTGAAATGTTGAAGAAATTGAAAAATAAAATCTTTTCTTTTGATATTAGAATTTTCCTTCTAAGTATGTGTATAATTTTCTACCAAATTGGGATCTTATGTATGAAATTTTAGGCTGCTTTTTCCTTCTCAATGACATTAAATATTTTCCTTTAAGATTACTGGTTTTTATTAGTAGTGCTGGTTAACAAAACTAAGAAATAGAAGATTTTCATTTAATATGTAAGAGAACAATTTTCAAATTATCCACATGCCACTTTTTGTAAAAACCCATTGATCTGTATGTCGTATAATTCAGTAGGAAGCACATAACATTCCAGGTGAACACAGTCAAAAGAAAGGTGTCTCAGACTATCTGAGTTAGAAAGATAATGAATATCTGACTTTAATCAATTGAGCTTTCACATCAGAGAAGAAGAAGTTAAGTGGGTCATAAAGCAAATGGTCATGGGTGGGGTCCCACCAGCTCAGAGAACTGAATATGAAGAAAAAGCAAAATAAAAGATAATATAGAACTGGGAGATGTACAGGGTATTTTGTTTGTTTGTTTGGGTTTTTTTTTTTTTTTTGCAAGTGGGAAAGGGAATCAAGAGGTATAGGGAGAAAAGGGGAAGAGAATATAAAAAGAATAAAAGATGTATTATGTACGTGTATCATCTTTCCATTATGAATGTAGTCATTATATAATGCAAGTAAACATGTACTAATAAAATATAAACTAAAGAAAAGGAACTTATACCTTCCTTAAGAAATATAGGCTGAGATTTAAGGTTTGAAAGAGGCTGCTGTGTGAAAAGTGGGGAGGCTTGGAGGTAAACAAAGCTACCTGTGCTGACTTCTCTAAGAAGAACTAAACTTGTCGGCCACTGTGACCAGAGGAGGGAGTGTGAGAGGAGCAGGAGAGGGAAGCGTGTGGATAGATGTTACACAGCTTCAGAGGCCAAAGTATGGAGTTGGCATTTCATAATATAAATAATGAGAAACAGTTTTAGGATATTTACTGAAAAGAAAAGTGCTGTGCTCAACTGCATTTCGGGAAGATTATCACTGGCAGTATTACAGAGAACAAAATAGAAGAGAGGGAGTTATTGGGAAGCTTTTTCAGCTTGATGTAAGATCAAAGTTGTGAAATGGGAAAGAGTGACCTCCTCCATATTGTGAGATGAGAGACAAGGTTTCTGATTTGGGGGATTTGTTAGGAGGACATGAGAGAAGTAGGCTCGAGGTGAAGAGGATCAAAAATAAGTTACATTTTGAGATTAAGATATATTGGAGAAATCTATGTACCAGTAATATGGATCTATAAGATAGGATCAAAGTATATGGTAGAATGTGAAAGATTTGCTCCTAAGGTCTTGGATATGATGGGATCATCTATGTAGTATCTGGTCTCACCTTTGTTTTATGTTCCAAATGCTGGGTAAGAACCTGCATCGTTATTTCAGTAGTTTTGGGTTCTTACCTAGGAAGATATGCTCTATCCACAAACAAAATTGTATGACTTGGGCTGAGAGTGTATGTCCGTAGTAGAGTGCTTCCTTAAAATGTGTCAGGACCTGGATTCAGTCTCTAGCACCAGCCCCCTCCCAATTATATGATTATATGATTTTTTCAGAGATTGTTTCAGCTCTCCTGAGGCCCAAGTATGCAGGTCTATGTTCCTGGTTATCAGCTTTCATGACTTAAGAATTACTGATGCATTTTGTTGAAAACACTCATGATTTCTATCCCAAGAGGTTTTGGTTCAGTAAATCTGCAATGATGGCATTTTTTTTATTTTATTTTATTTTTTGAGACAGGGTCTCACTCTGTAGTCCAGGCTGGCTCTGAGCTCACTATGTAGCCCAGGCAAGCTTTGAACTCAGCAATCCTCCTGTCTCTGCCTCCCGAGTCTGGGATTACAGGCGTGAGCCACCACGCCTGGCACTGTGGTATGTGGTATTGATGGCCGGTGGGCGTGAGTCTCCATGCCCAGCATTGTATGTGGTTACCGGGGGTTGAACTCAGGACCTTGCGCTTGTAAGGCAGGCGCCAGAACCACTGAGCTAACCCTCTGGCCCGGCGTTTTTTATTTTTAAGAAATAATTCTGTGAGTAGTCTGATAAATAGACTTTGAAGACCGCTGACCTAGAGGCTCATAAGCCTGAAGTTAAGACTTTTACTTTACCATAACTAATCAGATCAAAATATCACAAAAGAACAGTTATCCCCTTAGTATCATTCTTTTCCTTTTTCTCTTTCTTCTCTTATTACCTTTACTCCTGTTTATAATGCTGAGAGGTACTCTAAAAATTAAAGATATGAAGTAAGTAAAACATGCCAGAATTTTAGCTTTGATGGAGTGTTTTCCTTAATTGTGTAGGAAAAATAACACATAAATAATAAGGGCTTTGGAAAATAAGCCAGGAAAAGAGAATAGAGAATAATAGGGTGATTGAGAAAAGCATGAAGGAGAGGGTAGCATTTGCATAAAAAACTGAAGAAGAGGAAGAACATACAATACATATATCTAGGATTAGAACATTTGAGACTGGAGAGAACAGCTCTCAAATTTATCAGTGTTCCTGGGTTGAGTTATAGGAGATTGTTTCAAGGAAAGAGTAGAGAACCTCAGATATGCTGGGATCCATGGCAGGGTTTTCAGAAGAGGAATGATTGTTGTGACTTTTAAAAATATATTGTAGCTTTTACATACTTCTTCAGCTGGAATTGACCCCTCATTGAGATTACTATGCTGGCCAACCGCTTCTGTACCCACATTTGCCACTAGGATAAGAGCAGGAATGTAGGTAGATGCAGTATCCTGGGAGATACACAGGGAGCAGTCTGTGCTGAAGAGAGCTAGGCGTGAACTGAGCAAATGGTTCTCCTGGGGTGTCTCCTACTTAATGCAGTTGGCCTGGAGCAGACCCTAAGGGTATTCCCACCTGGAGCAGATCCTTCAAGCTTTTGCTAGTCTGCAACAAAACAAAAACCAAACCTGGATTAGAATGCAGTGAGTAAAGTCAGAGATGGTTCTGTGGAAGTGAATAGAAAAATTAAATGCCTGGCAGATACTGAATTTTTAATTCTGCAGGATGAAGATGAAAGTACAGAGCCTGACGAATATATTGATGGTGATGAACAGAACCTAGTGAAAGGAAGAATTGCAAAAAAATTAAAAAAGGACACAGGAGCAAATGTGAACTCAGCTGGAGAAGGAGAGATGGAGAAGAAATCAGTCAGTCGCAGGTGAGTCAAGCGAGCCAACTCTTGTGCTTTGGAGTGTCAAGAGTTTTTGTCTTTTTTACAGTTCAGCTGTTGATTCCTCTGCTCAGCTAATTTTATTATTATTCATGATGAGTTTATTTTTCAATTGAATTCTTTATTGGTACATTTTATAGACAGCTCACATTCAACATTGGGGAATTTGTACCAGTATATGACAAGAGTTAATTCTTATTTTTACCTCTATTCCTACCTACCCCACAACCTCCGACCCCCTATATACCATATGCTTTCTTTTTCTTTTCAAATCATATTTATTCTTTCCTTGATCAGCTAATTTTTAAAAGTTACTGTTTTCATAGTGTTTGATATATATGAGGTTTATGTAAACTGGCCTTGTTGGGCACCTAAAGGAAATTGACCAGTCTTAGAATGAGTGTGTAGCAGTGATTCTAGGAGTCAATTCCACTTCAGGTCTCTGATCTCTTTTTAGAAAGACTCTTTGTATTTTTATATCTAGAATAAGAATTATTTTATCTATATGTGGAAGCTTACGTGTTTTAATAACAATGAGAACAGTAGAATAATTCCATAGAAAGAAAAGACACTCTTGAAGAGGCGAGTAAAATTTATCAAAACTGGTAAACAAAGGGTAGGCCTGAAAAATATCTTTTCATCTCTTGTTTACCAAACGCATACTCTTCTTAATCTCAGTGGTATCATGAAAGAAATATCAGTAATTGATGAAAAAGTTTACAGTCTGTTGTTAAATGTTTGTTGGATTTTTTGTCTCAACATTTGATTGTGCTGAAATTCAGCTCAGAGGAAGAACTTTGTTTTTTAATTGAATTATTTATTCATACATTTTATATACAGTTCACAATCACACTCAACACTGGGGAATTTGTACCAGTATATGACAGAAGTTAATTCTCATTTTTACCCATATCCCTACCCACCCCTAACCCCCACCCCTTATATACATGCTATTTCTTTTTCTTTCTGAATTATATTTATTCTTACCCCTCATTACATCCCCCCCACATTCCCTATGAATATTTCCTGTTTTACAAAAGAAACTTTTCTTTTGTGATTCTATAATTACAACTTTGTAGTATACATTTTAAATAATGTTTCTTTTGATAAGTAATAATATTTGTTTTTCTTACATGGCCTGCATTTGGAGTAAGTTAGATCTAACTATAAATAACATTTTTTTCTATTATCTTTCTCAACCTTGTGTAGCAAAACTTAAAAATTAAAAAGTATTTCTATGGTATAGTTTTCTCAATTTTTTCCAGAAATAAAAGTGATTCCCAATAACTTTCACTGAAGGTAGGATTTTTTTTTTTTGCCTTAGAAATGGTAGTTAGAAGTTAGCTTAATTATTTTGTTTTTCTCAGTAACATTCACCTGACATTCAAATAATCACTGCTAGGTAAGTTAATATAGAATAAGTTGGGGCTTTGACTGAAGATTTTAATCATCATATACATGAAGTTTAAAAACCTTTCATTAGCTGGGTAACTTTTAGTTCATGAATATGACCAACGATACAGTTTTT
>PVIC010025493.1:0-25222 GCA_004025085.1 Thryonomys swinderianus
AGCATTATATGTGGTCACCGGGGATCGAACTCAGGACCTTGTGCTTGCAAGGCAGGCGCCGGAACCACTGAGCTAACCCTCCGGCCCTATGTGAATCACTTTCATACAAATCTCTATTTTTTTCTCATCTTTATTGGAGTGTTATTCACAATAACCGAGAGAAACAAAATCAACCTAAATGTCCATTCACTGATGAATGGAGAAAGAAAATATGATACATGTATGCATATGGTACAACAGCACATTATGCAAGCATTAAAAAAAAAATCTGGTTACCTGCAACAATCTGGGTGGCACAGGACACCCGTATGTCAGGTAAAATAAGTCAAGCACAGAAACACAAGTATCACCACATTTCTCTCCCATTTGGACTCTAGACAGTGGACATCACAGGGTGCTGAGGGTGGTGGGTAGAGGAGAAAGGAAGGATGAGCCAGGTTGGTAAGAACTAAGTTACCGTTGGATACAAGTAAGTTGCTGTGGCCCGCAATACTACAGTGGGGTCACTACCGAAAACAGTTATATACTGTCCATATCAAAAGCTAGAAGGGTTTCAAATGTTCTCAGCACAAAGAAATGACAGATGTGTGCAGAGACAGATAGGTCTAACCTGCCTTGAACACTGTACAATGTATACATGTATTACAACATCGCTTGGTATACCATAAATGTGTGTCATTTTATTTGTCAACTCAAAACTCTGTTTAAGAAAATAAGTGAAAAGAGTCAGAATGATGATTAGGCACAATCACATACCACTTTCACTAGTAGGAAGTCAGGAGTGCAGAGTCTTGTCTCCACTGTTGCTGAACATTGTTCTAGAACTATTAATCGATACAATTTAACAAGAAGGGGAGAATCCCAGGCAGAATAAAAATTGTAAAGAAGAGAGCATTTATAAACAGTACATAATTACTGTTTATAAATGACCCAAATTTACATTTGAAATTCACAAAAAGTATCTTGTAGGTAGTAACAAAAAAGAGAATTTGGAATATTCAAAATATTCAAATATCTAAAATCAGAATATATTTGAAAAATCGAGAAGGATCAATTAAAGGCACACAAGTGAGCACAAATTCAGGAAGTTGCTTCAGGGTGTGAGCGAGGTAGAATGGTGAAGTCAGCATGGCTAACATTAGGAACAAAGAAGTTCAGAATGAAGCAGGAGCCTGGAGAGTCAAACCCCGGAAGAACACGTGGTGGAACAAGGCGGGAGAAAGCGATCACTACCCGGCAGGGCAGCGCTGGGGCCCGGCAGTCACCAGGATCCTGACCAGCGCCGAGTGAGAGTAGGAGGAGCTGCTGGGTCCACCGCACACAGGAGAGAAGAGACTGACATAGGGCACAACTGAAAAGCATGAATTCTGAACACAGTGCTCCAGATAAGTTGTTGGAGAAGGATTTTTAAATAACTACAATTAAGATGCTCAGGAAAACACATGAAAAAGAGGGCAATTTCACCAGCACATGGGACTCTATTAAAAATCAAATCTACAAAAACTTCGATTGAAAATTAATCAGTTACAAAACATAGGAACTGGTATTTTAGCCAGACTTGATGGCTCACACCTATAATCCCAGCACTCAGGAGACAGAGGCAGGAAGATTGCTGAGTTCAAGGCTTGCCTGGGCTATATAGCGAGCTCAGGGCCAGCCTGAACTATAAAGCGAGATCCTGTCTCAAAAAAAAAAAGTTTTTAGAGACAAAACAATAAAAGATAGTTATAGCAGAAAAATAAAGAATAGCAAATGCAACACAGATCAACAGAAAATATCCCAATTAAACAAAATAAAACATAGGAAATATACCAAAGAGCATGAGAAAAATGTAAGACTTAGTGGAAAGTCGTATCATTTGTCCACTATAGTCCTGGAAGGCCAGGAAGCGGGGCATTATTGCAAAGGGAATAAATAAATAACAAACAAATTTTTCCAAAATTGTAAAGAATATCAAGCTACAAATTCAAGAACATTTATAAATTCATAGAATGCTGATTTCTTTTTTTAATAGAATCACATAGAGATGTGTCATGGTAAATTGGACAAAGGCAAACAATTTTTGAGCAGCCAAAATATGGCACACTACATAAGCCAGAAAAAAGGAAAACTATTCAAAGGTGTTAAAGAAAATAACTATTTGAAATTCTGTCTCCTAAATAAAGTTCTTGAAAAACTAAAAGCAGCCGGGTGTGGTGGCTCACACCTGTCATCCCAGCACTCGGGAGGCAGAGGCAGGAGGATTGCTGAGTTCGAGGCTTGCCTGGGCTACATAGTGAAGCTCAGGGCCAGCTTCAACTACAAAGCGAGACCCTGTCTCAAAAACAAAAAACAAAAAACAAAAAAAAAACTAAAAGCAAAGTTGAAAAGACTAGGAAAAAAAAAAAGATTCTTCAACAATAGAACTCTTCTAAAAAAAATATGAAAGCCAATTCTTTGAAAAGAAAAATAGCCAACAAAAGCTTGGAAATGTAGGAGAAAATGTAAATAAAACAAAAAGTTTAAATGTTTGGCAAACAGTATACACATTATATACATGACAATAATATAGGTTGAATGTGAATTAAATTATGAAAAAAGCACAGTTATAAACGAAAGATAGGAGAGGAGTTAAAAATGAAAACAGTCTGAATTTTTTCATGGTCTGTAAATGGAACAAGATCATTCATTTTAATTAGGCTCTGATGATTTATGTAATTTCTAGTCACTAAAAGAAAATAAATGAGTACATGACTAACGGGATGAGAAAAAATGAATGCCAAAAATTTTGAGGAAGAGCAAGAAGAAAAGGTGGAGGCAGAAGACAAAAGATTTAAACTCATTTATAACTGTAACTACATTTAAGTGAAAGGAATCAAATATTTTAAACAGAGTGAGTCACATTACATGTTAAAACCTGAGAAATACATTCTCATAAAGTAAAAATATTTGAAAAAATAAGGTAAGAGCAATAAGACAGTAAAGTTTGTGTGTCTATATTAATTTCAAAAAAGTAAGCTTTCAGGTAAGAATCTTCAAAATATACAAAGTAAAATGTGATCACTGTAAACTAACATGCACGTGATAATTTTGCCTCACTGTAAAATAAATGAGAAAATTATTAAACACTAAAAGAGAAAACAATAAAGTCAACAGAACATTAAAAGGGTCATATTTGATGACTGAGATATGACAACCACACAGCAAGTATTCTATCTCGTGGTGAAAGTTCAAAGCTTCTCTTCTAAGACCAGATCACACCACTTCTGTCTAATACAGCCATGGAGATCCTCACCAGAGCAATTAGGCAAGAAAAAGAAACAAGAAGAAAAAGAAACAGAGAAGGAAGAAGAAAAACCAGCTGTTTGCTGATAATCTGAGTAGTATATTGCTAAAGGCCAACAAAAACCTTTCAGAACTGAGAATCTTAGTAAAATCCACATTTAAAAATTGGCAAAGTTACTTTAAAGATGAGCTATCCCAAAAAAAGAAATTAAGAAAATACTTTTATTTCTATCAGCAGAAAAAATTTAAAAAGAAATTTAATGTGGGGGTGAAATAACCTGTATACTGAAAACTATGAAATATTTATGTAAAAAGTTTTTAAAAAACATGAATGACGAAATGCTCAAAACATGTCCACAGTGTGGAGGTGTTGAAAAGTAGGACCCCTTGTCTTTGTTTAGATGGTACAGGTTCTGCCTGCATGAAGTGTTAGAGCATTTATCATGGGAACTGATTCCTTATAAAAGGACAGGCTTGGTTCATACTGTCTCTGTCTTTCTGTGTCTTTCCTTGTCATTCTGTCTGTTTATTTCTCTCCCTCCCTTCTTCTTGATTTTGAATTTCTTAGCCTCCAGAACTATGAGAAATAAATTTCTGTTTTTAAAACTCTTCACTCTGTGATATCCTATTATGCATCACACCATTTTAAGGAGTAGAAATCAGTATGTTGAAAAGCTCTCTGTACACCCCATGTTTATTGCAGTGTTGTTCACACGCTAAAATACAAAAAAAAAAAAACAGCCCTAAAGCACAAAAAAACCCTAACATTCTTTGACAGATGGATATATCAAGAAAATACAATAAATGATCACAACAGAGTATTATTCAGTATTTTAAAAAGAAGGAAAGTCTGCCATTTATAACAACATGAGTGAAATTGAAAGATGTTGAAAGATGTTATGCTAAGTAAGGTAAACCAATCACAGAAAGACAGACACCCCCCATCTCCCTCATGTGTATATGGAACCTGAAAAGGTAGAAGTCATAGAAGTAGAGAGCAGAGCAGTGGTTGCCAGCGTCTGGGGGGGGGGGGGCGGTGAGTGAAGATAAAGGAGACAAAAGCAAAGGACACAGAGTTCCAGTTCGTTTCTGTGATTTCCTGCATAGAATGGTAACTACTGGTTTCTTTTTTTGGTACCAGGAATTGAACCAGGCAGATGCTGCACCACTGAGCTGCACCCCTGGTCTGACTATTAATAATGCACTGTGTATTTCAAATTTGTTAAAAGAGTAGATTTTAAGTATTTTCACTGCAAAAACAATAGGTGTGTGAGGAAATGGATATGCCTGTTGGCTTGATCTAATCATTCCAAAAGCTAAAAATGTATCAAAAATCATATTCCATTTATAAACACACTTGTCAATTTAAATAAAATATAATTTAAAAGTAAAAATAAATTTTATCTCAGTAACATCAAACAGGCAATACAAAAATGATAAGATTTGAACAAGAACATAAACAAATTTGTTTTAATGGAATATTTAAAATATTCCTTTCAATTTTTGCCTTTTCAAAAATGCTTAAAACAATTATTAAAGTCATATGTAGGTCCGAATCACAGAACAAGTTTCAAAAAGAAGCAAACAATTGACATTAAACAAAGTATGCACACATTTTATATTTTTATTTGACAAAATACTTAAACTCCTTATTTGCACAAGTCTAGCAGAAAAATATCTTACAAGTTTGAGAAAATAAATCCTTCATCATTCCTAGATAATTTTGTATATAAGGAAAATTTCAAAAGCATCTACAAACTATTACAAAAGCTGAATTTAGTAACATGATTAAACACAAAATCATTTGTATCTCTATATACCACAAACCATTAGAAAAGGAAATTAAACAAACTAGTGAATATGAACATACCCTATTAATAGAAGGAAGAGCTAAAATAAAATATTATAAATATTGAGTATTATGGATAAAATATGTTTGAAAACAAAAACTACACAGAAAAAATTAAGATAAAAACAATACCCTTAATGTCATTAGCAAAATCAAGACTAAAGTGATTAAAAATGATTAAATTCTGATAAGAATTAATGCATTTTCTCGCTTTTACTTTCTACTTCATTTCAGCCTCTTATGTGTGTATTTGCTCACCTTCAAGTTTTATTACGTGATGTGTTGTTTTGCTTCTAATTTTTTTCATTGATTATAGCTTTTAAACTCTCAACTTAAATTTTTGAGTTTTATATTAAAATATATGTGGGTATTTAATGTCCTATCATAGTACTTTTGCATTTAGCATACAATATTATGTAATAAATATTTGCTGTATAAATTAATAGGTAACTTAATCTTTAGCTCTTTCCCTGCCAACATAGGGTTGATGTTATAATAGATTCCTGTGTGACTTCCAAGTCACAGGAGTTGGTGCACCTTATCTTAATAAGGAGATAAAATAAAGAGAACCTAATTTTCTGTTATGCTCTATCTGCAGTCTTTGTATTATGGTGTATTTTTTTTGGATAAAGAAAATAAAAACATTTTCATTGTGAAAATAAGCGTGATATTCTATACCTCACAGGTTATGACAGAATGTTCTGGAAAGTGTGCCACTTCCTTTTATAATCAGCTTTTTCCACCTTACAAATTTAATATTTACTCCATCTTATAAATATCTACAAATATAATCTTGGCCAAAGACCAATATACAGAGAAAGAACAGAAATTTATAGAAAATATATCTCCACATCCAAATATGTGTCTCTTAAAAGCAAGTAAAAGCAGTCTAGAACACCTAAGTTTGTGAATTCTTGAAAATTTTTTTATCTTGTTTTCATCCAGTTTAGGGGAAGGCACTCTAGCAGTGCAAAGATAGTTAATCCTAACAAGAAGTAAGTACATAATCAATGACAGTCTTTATCTCATTTCACATTCAGTGCAAGTAAAAACAGCGAAAAATTTTAAGAAATTAATGCATGAGTCATTTTGTATAAAATGATTGTGGAACTCAAAATACAAAGAGCAAAAGGACTATAGGACAGTCTCTGAGCCACACCCTTCTATGAAATGAGAAATTTAACTGTACTAGGAAACTATGGTTTTCAACTTTACAATAATAAGAGACATCAGAAGGTTCTCTCACCATGTGGGGCAGTGATGACTTAGACTCAGTAATCTCAGACATTCCCTTTTCCTGACCACTTAATGCCTGTCATTTCCAAACTGACATGTCTGACTGTACCCACGGAATGAGCAAAGAGAGACCCCAAAGATACAGAGAGATTCTGTATCCTCAGATTCCAGAAATGAAAAGCTGCAGCTGTACTTGGGCCAAAACCTGAAGGGAAAACATCACCAATTTTTCTTCTTTTGGACCATTTACAAGAATACCACTTTTTATAATAGAGTAACCATTATCAGTCAGAAAGATGCTTAATACCATTTGCGGAAATTGTGTCCAAGCCCAGAAGGCTTAAGATTGATCTTCTTTCCTGCCAGCTCTGAGTCCCAGAAACACAGATCAATACAAAACAGTTTGTCATCCTGAGCACAGTGGTACAATCTCTCTGTGGGATTTACATTCCAAGACCTATGTCGGTTCAAAATTTTATCCAGGAAGAAATGAAGGCCACTTAGGTCCGTGACCAACACATTTCTCGGTTTGCTCAGTGTGAAGCACTGCCTGGACTCTTCATCCTGTAGGGTGTGGGGACCTACTTAGCTCTTTGACGGTCAGAAATTGTGTTACTTATTTCCAGTCCCTGGGACAAGTACGTGACACCTCCAATGTGAAGGAGGAGAGATTTCTTCAACTCACGGTTTCGGAGTGCTCAGTTCATGCTTGCCTGGTTCCAAGGCAGAATCAGCAGGTTGCAGGGTGGGCAGAGCAATGCTGCTCACATGGCAGCCAGGGAGCAGAAAGAAGGATAAGCCACGAGGACAGCCCAGGACTGGCAGCCAGTGACCACCTCCTCCAACCAGCCCCACCTCCCATTAGCACATTCATCTATAAACTAAGCAGTGGACAAGTCCATTGGAGAGTATAATGCCCCACAATCGACTCACCTCCCAAATCTTCTCTGGGGGATGTTTTAGCTCTAAACCAATCACAAAAACCTATTCAGATAAAGACTTCCCATACAGTCCAAATGTCCTGATGCTGTAGAAAGGTAGTACACTTGCATGTGCCAACTTTGATGATTTGTTGTCTTGTGTCTTAGACACTTTGTTTACATCTCATAAATTCTCTTTTTCTGGTTATTTTTGGAAAACATGACGTAGATAGTGAATGTGTAAATGAAATTCAAGGAGCATGTTAGGTAGAGATATGGTGTAGGAGATGAAGGAGTCATCCTTGAAGAAATGATCTGTAGGCTTCTGTCTGGAGGATGTTAGGGTTTTACCAAATCAAATGCAAGGGAACTTTTACCAATCAAAGGCAAGGGTATGTATGGAGGCTGGAGAGAAGTAACACATAGCAAGGGCTGAGAAAATGCATTGTCTTGGAAGCCTAAACTGCAAGTGGGAAGAGGGGCAAAATGCAGAAGTATGTTTGCATGTGTCTGGGGTGACCTCATAAACCCAACAAACCATTGAAATTTTTCCTAGGAGAAACAGATCACTGAAGTAGTCTTGCTTCAGGAAGGACAGAGACTGACTTGCATGTTGAGGGACCAGTCCAGGGATATCTTCACTGATCCAGGGAGGGAAAATGACTTTATGGGATAGGGCGGTGATTGCCAAGGTGGGAGAAAGTTCATGTGTGTAAGAAGTTCAGGAGGTGGACTTAACAGTACTTAAAGCTGACTGGATGAAGGATACCCGAGGGGAAAGTTGGTTTTCTGACTCATTTAAATGGCACCGGTACTATACTAGAGGAGAAGGAGATGGCGGTGAATTCAGCTCAGTGTATTTGAGAGACTGCAGGCAGAGGTGTCCAACGAGCACCTAATGTACTTGCGTGAAGCTCCCGAGTAAGGTAGGGTATGGCATTAGGAGTAATCAATGAGGTGAAAAGCGGCAATGAAGGGCCCCTTTGGGGTTCCCAATAAGTAGGCCGCTGAGAGTCTTAGTGAAAGCAGTTTGCAAGTAGAGGAGTGATGAGAGTGAGGAAAAGAGGACAAAGCCAAACCTCAGCGCTCCTAGCTTGGAGGGGCACAGAACCCGGCGGAGCCTATGGTTTAATACACTGAATTTTCATTCCCCTTTGAGTGGAATGAGTACAAGTGGTGACACAGGACACATGCTCCTCCGAACCAGAAGTGCCACCACCTTCTGTCAATGTCTGGGGTTAGAAGGGGCAGAAAGAGGGAGGGTTGTATGTGAGAGGGTGTACATTTTCCAGCCTTGTGACAAAGTACCTGGAACTTGCAACTTAAAGGGAGAAAAGTTTGCTCTGGCTCTTGGTTTCAGAGGTTCCAGCCCACGGCTTGCTGGGTTCCTGCTGTGGGCCTGAGGTGAGGCAGAGCGTCATGGAGGGGGAGGGAGGGTGTGAAGGGCCACTTCTGCTCACCCTCCGCGGTGTGGCCAGGAAGCAGGGAAAGAGCCAGAGAGGAAGGGGCCAGGAACAAAATACAGCATTCAGAGGCATAACTCCCAGCATCTACGCCATCCAACTAGGCCCCGCCTTACAAGTTGCCATCATCCCAAAAATGTCATCACATGGTGAACCCACTAATGAACCGGGTTCTCCAAAATCCTTTCAGCTGGCAAACAAGCCTTCAGGGCAACGGACCTTCCGGGAGACATTCTGGATCCCAGCTCTAACACAGCAACTGCAGGAAGCCAACAGTGGTGTTTCTCTCCTCCACCCACATTTAAGTGGCTTAACAAAAATGGTTCCCTTGAATTGCCAGGCGCTGGGGAATCATTTAGTGAATACCCAGGAAGAAGGAGAGAAGCCAGGAAGTTGGCGCCCACCAGCATGCAACCAGCGGGAGTAGAAAAAGGAGAGCAGAGAGGCGACTTCTGGGACATTTCAGAAGAAGGCCCTTTGCACCTGAACCTTGAAAACGTGGCAGTGAGAGGTGGCACTCCCTGCCTAGAGCATGTCAGTAAGGCTAACGTGGACGGCAAGAAAGGCTCAGCCAACAGCGAGGGAGCGAGCCCTGTCATCCTGCAAAGATGGGAATGCTGCTTCGCAAAGTGAGCCTCAAAACATCAGCCTCAGGGTGTCTCGGTCCACCAGTAAACAAAAATAAATAAATAGAAAAAAAAACTGTGTATGTTCCTTTGTTTCCCCTTCTTTCATGATAGTACGATAGCCCACTACTTATACACTAGTACAGAACTGATCACAATTACACACATCATGCTCTGGAACGCTGAACACAGACTCCTCCCTCAGGGTTGATCCTGGCTTCATTCTGTATCCTCGCCTCCCTCTCCGGACCCTCCTACCTTCTGTGAGAATACTTCTATTTTATCTGGTGTGTCAATAAACTTTCTTATTACAATCCCTTAAAGGTTATCGCCTTGCCAAAACTGTGAAGTTCTTTTGCAACTATTTTTAAAATACGTTTTTCCTGAATAATTAAAACTTGTAAAGGAGATAAGAACCCGAAAAGGGCAAACCAGGCAATGTTTCTTGTTTCATTAAGAAGTAGCAACAACGAAATGTGATCCACAGCACCATTAGGGATAATTGGAAGTATAATTATTCTGGAGAATTTTGGATTTAAATTGTCAGTTCACTGCACATGTTATTAAAATACCTGCCAATCTTTCTGCAAAGATGTCAAAATCAATGGCAAAAATAATTTCTGGTTAATTTATTTGAGAAGCTGTACACTTCAAAATCACGTGACTCAGTACGTTATAATTTTATTTATGCACTGTATGTATTTTAACTATTTACAAAAGACTGAATTAATTGTAATTTTAAACTAGCTATCTATTGGTAAAAATCTTTTTTAAAAATTTTCTATTGTATGGCTGTGAGACTGAAGAAACTGAAAACAATATTTCTTCTACGATGAAATGTGAAATAATTTTTGGTTCTAGTAGTCTGTAGATGAATTTCAAATGCAAAATAAACAAAAATTTTTTGAGGATTTCCCAGGAGCAGAGGAAAAACGTAAGGTGTTTCAATGAAACCATTGCGAGTACAGCCAAAAGCTTAATCTCACAAAAAAGATTCCAGATAATCACACATTCAGTAATCTCACTTCTACTAGTGTTTTCATGTCTCTTGAGAATCCTCATCCCTAGCATCCACAGAAATCAAAGCTACACGGTCTCAGGCCGTATCTATCACATCCGTCATCTGGAGGAAGCACAAAATTTCAGCAGTAATTAAAATATTCTGCTGGTCATTAGGGAGCCACTGCCAAAGAAGAAAGAGCGCCACCTAGTGAACTCCTTGGGGACTCTTTCTCCAGTCCTTCGTTTGCTCCCTTTTTCTGGGCTACCTGTTCTGAGGAAGTACTAGGTCCGCGCTTCTTTCAGGCCACTCGTGCTATTAGTTTAGCTCTTTGAAACTCTCCCTGTAACCCTTCCACTGCCTCATCCGCTTACATGATGTATTCCATGACTGGAGTGCCCGTGGACTTTCTTTATAATTGTTAAAGTACATTTTTCTGCCAGATGAGGTGGCAGAGTACTATAATCCCAGTCCTCATGAGGCTGAGGCAGGAGTATTGCCACAAGTTCGAGGCCAGCTTGGCCTCCATAGTGATCTCAAGGCTAGCCTAAACTACATAGAGAGACTCTGTTTCAAATGAAAAAAACAATTGCATTTTTCGAGACAAATTTAAATGGTTGGCTTTCACTACCACTCCTTCAATTACCCCTTTCCTTTTGATTTAAGGAAAGGGGCAACTTCTTATGCTTCCACCATATTATCTATTACCTCCGTCTCCATACAGGCGCATATCCTGTGTCACATACCATTGTTACTATGTTTACACGTATATATTTATATAATGCGTTCACCTATGTCTTCTGGGTTATCAATGATTCATTTTTTGTTGCATGAGTCACAAGACTATTTAAAAGGCAACTGCCCCCCCATAAACTACTCGGATCCTAGAAAATATGTTGGCAGTCTCAAAGACACTGATGACTACTTCTCTTGTATCTTTAAATCAGTAGTCTGATTGACTCTGTGAAGTTTATGCACTATGGACTTCTCTTAAATGAAAGAAAGCACAGAAGTAACTAACCAACTCAAAGCATTAACTCTGGATTACTTGAACGAATGAAACACACACAAGATACTCAGTGGTTGTTCATAGATGCACTGATGTTGCTAAGAACTCCGCGGAGGTAAGGAGCTGCACTGGAAAGACAGGAGATCAGAAGATGCGCTCTAGCTCACCTGGAGGAGCCACAGCAGAAGCTCAGCGCTCCGTCCCACAGACGGCCCTTCTCTCCCCAGCCCCGAGGGCACACAAACTCTGACAGAAGCATCCGGGGCGAGGAGGGGGGTGAGTGAAAGAAACTGTGGTGAGTATGTGGCGCCCCGAGCAGCTGGCTGGGGTGTGAGGCTCACAGAGGCACCACAGCTCTGGAGTCAGGGTTGGATACCCAAGGGGGCAGCGCTGGGCCCCCTGGGAGGAGCCAGGTGGGTGGGTGAAGATGGGTCCTAATATGGAAAAGGGGCAGTCTCATTAAGCAAGTCACAGGGTTAAGAACTCATGTAAGAAGTCTAGTGTATACTCAGTTGAGCAGAAAATTTAGGTAAACAGGAAGGAAAGTGCCAACAGATTATTTAGTAGCATCCCACATCTTGTCAAAGCAGCGATCTCTCTTATAGTTTGAGTATCTTGGGCTTCAGAGAAAAAACGGCGGCAGAGGTAAGAATCTGTGTCAGTATCTCCCATAGTTGGGTATACGAGTGTCTAAAATCCCAGATGCCTAAGCTGGTCCCAGTAAATTGAGAGTCCCTGGGGCCTGAGCTTCAGAAATTTTCAAAAGCAGCCCGTGATGTCAGAGAGCAGGAAGGGTTGAAGACCACTGCTCACGTGTAAGACAGCCAGGCCTAATAAGCCCCTGCCCCCTCCGAAACAAACCACATCCCAGCTGTCACACCACCTGCCGACTTCAGGCTTTGGGCAGAGGAAGAGCAACTCAGCCAGGATGACCAATGTCATGTTGAAACCACCAGGATTAGGCTGAGGAAGCCGTAGAGTCATGCAGCCCAGAAAATCAATGCAGGGCCAGAAGCAGAGTACAAGGAATCCTTGCCTGGGACGTTTCTAGAAGGCACCAATCAACATCCAGCCAAGCATCAGAACTGAGAGGAAGGCCCAGGTCGGGCTTGCTTCTTTTCTGTTTCTGATCTCGCACTGGTTCTTCTTAGTAAGATTTCTTGCCATGTCCAGACTCCTCAGCTGCATCCAGGTACTTTCGATGTGATGGTGAACATTTTCTATAGCTCTTTCTCACCTATAAGTTTAAGTTTAAACAGAAATAACAGAAACAAATGTAACCCAGAACAATCAGTGGAAGAGTAGAAGCAGAGTAAAACCATCTCCTCAACTCTTCTGTTAATGGAGTACAGGCAGGGCACGCACATCACCCTGGAAATGGAGAGACAAAGTGGTGAGACCAAAGCCTGTAGCACGAATTGATACATCAAGCAGGTGACTGGTGGTCCCAGTTAGAAAGGGAAATTGAGCTTCTTTTAAGTGAGTCTTCCTAGAGAAAAGGCAATAAAAATCATATCTTTGGACCAAAATAAAGCAGTCAAAAGAGATTCAGGAACCCAGGAGAAAAATGAAGAAGGTACTTTGTACAGGTCATTCATGGAAAACTTCACTGATAAAGAGAAACTGAAAAAACACCTGAATAAGAAGTAGAGGCCATGAAGTTATCTGAAGGAAGAGGCTGAAAGAGAAAGGGAATCACTGAATACAAAAGATGTTCCAGGATATGCAGTGACAAGTAAAGAGACCAATTTTGTTTTGTTTTGGGGTACCAGGGATCGAACTTGGGCCCCTGTGCTTGCCAGGTAGGCATGGTGCCATTTGAGCTAAATCCCTGGTGCAAGACGCCAGTATTGCTGGAAGAGAATAAAGATGGGGAAATTGGCAAGAGAGAAAACCAAAGCAGCACAGATAGCTCGGTGATTTTCCTCAACACTCCCTCGGAGCTAAGAGATGAATGACTGCTTTGTAATGGAAGTCAGCCCTCTTCACAAACAAAAAGCACCGGGAGGAGAAAACGTAGGCTGCCTCCCTAATATACATGTAACGCTCGTGGAATATTAAATACAAGTTTATGGATTTCTTCATTCAACAAAAGGTTACCGCGTGTCTTTTATATGCTATGCACAAAAACTGGCGCCTGTAGTCAAATGGAAATAAGACATTAATCCAATCAGCACACCAAGTGAGCCTCCCGGGAAGGAAAAAAAGGAAGCGCTCTAACAGCATACAGTAGTGACTTTTTTCCAAGGCACGATGAACTGAGCAGGCTTCCCAGAGGGGAGAAATAGAGACGCAGCGAGAGCCTGAATCCTGAGTAAGCGCTCCTCAGAGGGGAAGAACGGGTGCTCTGTGTGTGCAGCACAAGTTGGGGTGCAGCAGGGAGCCCCGAGAGGTTGAGGCTGAGGCTGCCGCGGGGCGGGGTGGGGAGGTGGGGTCATGACCAGAGAAGGCCTTGGGGGCCACGTTCAGTGCTTTCCCTTTATCTTTTTTTTAATTGACTTTATTGGTACATTTTATATTGATATTATAATTGCATTCAACATTGAGAATTTGTACCTGTACACAGCACGTCTTGAATCTCACTTTTTCCCATTCCCCTGCCTTCCCTACAATCCCCACCTTCTTTCTCTCCTTTGTTTTCTCCTACCTGCCCTTTCCCATTTCTTTTTGCATGTTTTCTTCCTATTTTGCATTATCTATCATATATTTTGGCATTCATTTACACCTTCAGTTTTTCATACTGGAGAAAAGATGTGCTATTTATACATCTGTGTCCTGTTTATTTCACTTATGTGTATGTCCTCAAAGTACTCTGAGTTATACATAACTCAAATGTATCATTCTTTATGGCTGAGTAACACTCCATTTTATTTAGAAAACAAAAAACCCACATCCTCTTTATCCAGTCTCCTGTTGATGGGCATGTGGACTACTTCCAAGATTTATCACAAATTGAGTTGCTATAAACATGGGTGCATGTATGTCACTGCGATATGATGCTTTTCTTGACAGCAGGGAAAGACAGCGAGCTGATCAGCAGGAGTGCCTAGCTGTCAGAAGTGCAGCTCTCAAAGATCATCCAGGGTGGGCACGAAAGCCTGAGGTTCTGCAGGAACCCGCTCCGGACGCGATGGGTCTGAGGTGGATGAAAGCGGGGGCCATGGAGACCAAGAGTGAAGGGTCATGATGCACCACTGGGATTTCAGATGATAACGCTCTGTGGTGACTGGATAAGCGTGAGGAAAAGGAGGGAGCGGTGTGACTCTCTGGCTTTTGCCCTGCCTGGCAGAGTGTTTGAAGCTCTGGGAATGGCGAAGGAACACCTTGAGTTCAGACTTCATTATACTGAAGTTGCTACAATTAGAATTTTAAAACCCTTACAGGATTTGCTTGTCATTAAATAATTAGGATGGATAAATTTGGCGATGCTGTTAAACTCAACCAACATCCCAGCGTCTGGTTCTGATGGTCTATGTGTTGGGTTTTGGATTTTGCCTTGACTGTTGCCCTTTACTGACTACCTTCCTCTGCAGAAAGATTTCATGGTATGATAACAGGCTTTCTATTAGAGAAGTGAAAGTAGGAACCATTTTATGGGTTCAGAAATTGCAGAGAAAAGTGAGGAGCAGTGTGTATATGTAAAGCTCTGTGTCGGCTTTTTGGAGTTCTAGACAGCTCGGTGGTTAACTTACTTCCTGACTTCAGACCAGTTCTTTAACCTCTCAGATTTTCAGTTTTGAATGCAATATACGTAGAGAAGATAAAAAGGTTGAACTGTCTGCAGCCCTGAATCATGCTGTCAGAATGGTTGTGGCACAAGTTCTCTTGTCCAAATAAAATTTATCGAAATCTAAAAAAAAAAGGTTGAACTGTGATCTCTACAGAGTACCTTCTAGCCATAAAGCTTAAAGGAATTACTTGAGAACATAAAGCTACACAGTAAATAGCTGAAGGCTCTTTCTGTATTCTTAGATTTCTGAAGGCTTTTTCCTAAATAAACAGAAAAAAAATGAAAAAGAGCAAACCCTAAGGTAAATAACATGTCCTGCAATTAAAGCCTTAAAATAAAGGCAGCCAAGGTCAAGATAGATAGATTAAAAGAGAAAAAATTAGAAGTTATATGTTATCAAAAAAACATATTAGCAAAGGAATGGGTGAGTGCACCAAAGAAAGCCAAGAACATGAGTAGACAGATGTTCAATGAAATGAAATACAGTCAGGTAATGATAACAATTAGCTGTCACCAAGAATGCCATCAGAAAACAACTGTCACAATGCCAGACTTAGTAGCTCACACCTGTCATCCCAGCACTCGGGAGGCAGAGGCAGGAAGATTGCTGAGGTTGAGGCTTGCCTGGGCTACATAGTGTGCTCAGGGCCAGCCTGAACTACAAAGCGAGACCCTGTCTCAAAAACAACAAGAACAACAACAACTGTCACTCACAAGCACACAAGAGGCTGATGTGGTTTCATGGAGTGTTGTTGCCACTGATGTTCATGACCACTGTGAGATCTGGCATATATTTCTCCTGATTATTAAGATAATGTACAAAATTTTCACACATGAAAATTTAACAAAATGTAAAGAAAATAACACTCCTAATTTGATCCACTCCTATTTCATTTTTCAATGTTTTTAGTAGCAATAGTTTTTATAAATATAATTGGAATAACATAACACTACTTTATGTATGGCTCAAACATTTTAATCTTTTATATTAAACATTTATCTTTTCTAATGTTATTCAGAACATTATTTGTATGCATGCTTAGTAAGTAATTATGTAAATATTTTATAATTTATTATACTAATAATCTATGTTAGGGAGTTTGGGTCTCTAACTTTTCACTATTATGAATAATATAATGTAATGAAAATCTTTAAATGTAAACAATTCTTTTGCCTCTCTGATAATGCATGCCACATATATCAAATGACATGAGCCACTTGAACATTTTATACATATTTTAATTCCCTTAGCTAGTCCATCAATTTACCTTTCTATTCACAATACAAGAAGCTGTCACTTTCACTATGGCCACACGAGAAATTTTTTCATTTTACCTTCAAGAGAAGAGGCAAGTCCTTGCCTAAGAATGTTCATTCCCTAAGAATGAGGTATGGAAGAGCAAAGAGCTTATTTAAAGAGAACAATTTTACTTTTTAAAATGCTAAGAAGAAAGGAGCCTAGGAAGACTTCCAAAGAAGCCATGGCCAAAACTGTTTAAGACAGCAGCTAAAGCTCTCCATGCACTTTACTAGCCAATCTTTGTTCTTCTGAGAGTCCACTCTCTCTCCCAGGAAGCTGCCTCCTGCTCAGACCTCATGGTTTTTGGGACTAGTCATGGCCCTTCCTCCAGGAAGACCCTGGAAGGTACGACACGCTGGACTGGACTGTGTGACCACATGTGCAAAGGGCCTGGGGCACAGGTAGTTAAACAGATCTCTTGGTGGGTCCTTTGTAGGCATTACTGGAAAAGAATTGTCTTTTCATCAGGGTGGAACACAGCTGATCATTAAATGAACCTCAGCTGTAAGGAGACAAAGAGAGGAGAGAGAGAAATGAATGCAAATCATGCAAATCCCACTCTGGAAAACTTGGACCAATATATTTTTTTAAATTTTTCAATTTACTTGATCTTAAGAGCCCTGGAGTTTCCCATGGGGCTTCATACTCTGAACTTCCCAAACCCACTTCAGATATTGTGTCTCCCTTGGACTTCTCCCTGAGGGCAGCCCTCATTAAATCCAGACAATTTGTTTGTATCTTTGATAAAATAAACCACATACTTCAAATAACTTGAGCCACTTTACCATTTTAGGAACACTAGAATTTTCATAGTTATTGTGCCAATTTCCCTTTCTATCCACAGTATCAGAATTGCCACTTACACTTTTTGGAACTTTGAGAGCTGCAGAGCCACTTCCTCCAGCCTCTCTGCCACCTGTCTACACCGCCCTCACTCCCGCTGGAGCTGGCCATGCTGCGTGGGCTCCACCGCTTGGCTCAGCCCTCCCAGCGGAATTGGACTACTTTGCTAAAGACCTTCCTTTTCAGGAAAGAGCTCTGGGATTCTAGAGAAGAACTCTTCCACCTTATATACAATATGTAGGCCTGTTGTGGCTCAGGATCTTACTTCCCTGCTAGACTAGAAGCTCCAAGTGGGCCAGCATTTTCTTTATTGATTCCCTTTTAACATACAGAATGAGTGATTAAACTCAGTTTGTGTTTGTTGAATGAATGAATGAATGTTTAGACTTTCCTAGCCTACAGTGGAAAAGGAACTGTGGAAATGTACAGCCAGGATGGCATAGAAGAAAAGTAGTAGGCCAGGGATAAAAGGAGATAGCAGCATACTAGAAAACATAAACAGCATTGCTGGTCAGGCCAGGATCTGTTTTCTGACCCATCCTCTCCTGTCTTCTTGGAAAGCCACTCACCAATCAAACTAAGCAAAATGGCAGGAGAGGAAAGTCCTCCAGGTCTCAGGTGCAAGAGCTGCTCTCTGACACCCGCCAGCATCACTCAGTCTCTCACTGACTGCTATTTCAATTACTGTGATCTTCTGGTAAAAAGAATATTGGCGGGTGTTAAAGAGTTTCTTGACTGAAATTATCTCTCTGAAATTATGGGAATTAAAAAGTTCTTTAGAGTAAAAGATGATAGATTCCAAAGCAGTTGTGTGTCAGGAACAAATACTTGTGGTTTTATCGTATACCAAGGAAATTCTGAGTTTTTCCATTTAGGATATGTATATAGGGAGACTCAGTGATGTTCAACACCATCTAAGTTTGAGGAAAGAAAATATGGAGTACTCCATGGGGGAATTCTATTGTCTAGAAGGCAGGGTTTAGTTTTTGTTTCAGTGTAGCTGCTACAAGAAAAGAAGTAACTTGTATTTTGAAATTTTATTTGGCAAACACAATCACTTATTTGGCAAGCCCTGCTCAGCCAGCCTGCTGCGGGTCACTTTTCATGGACTGTTAGGATCTGTCCTGTGATAGGCCAGGCCTCACGATGCCTGGTGCCAAGACTTGATTAGAAATGAATGGGAAAGAACCAAATGACTGGAAAAAATCCAGGTGTTTCGGAAGTAACATCGGTATCATCTTCAACAGGAGAGGGAAGAAACTTGAGAGCCATGGATCACGCATAAAACAGGGAGATGTTGGATCAGAAAACTTGAACAGTCTATAAATTAATCCTGTTTGAGAAATTTCAATATACTTTTAAAATTTACCCACAGAAGGTGTAAAGAGTGTGTAGGGATAGGCTAGTGCAGTCTTCACTGGTAATTTATGTTGTGCAATTAGGATACATCATCCTTTCACATGAAATGCCTCCGTGGACAGAGAGCTGTTAAGTAAGTATACTCAGTGACTGGCATACGGCCCCCTAAAATAGCCACGCCTGGGGCCTGGTGCTTAATTACTCAAATAGTTCTTATCCATTGTATCATAAAGGAAAGCCATGATAACTGATCGCCATTAATTCTGAAAACACACAGGCTGCTAGCCGTTAGGGCACTGATGTCTCTTGTTCACTCCTATTTACTTACAGGCGGATGTGATCATCTATCATTATGCAGATATCGAGGGTCCAGAACCGTATTATCAGCAAGGGCTTTATTCCTAATGTAGTACTAGCAATGCACACACATAAACTCAGACAGAAAATTTAAAAAACAACAATTCTATCATGAATTGACACATTTGTATTAACAGAGTTGCAAATACAAGCTCTATAAAGCCAATTTCTTCATAAATGAAAACCCATTACATCTGGTTAACAAACGTGGAATTGTGAAAACAAAATGGGCCGTGACCTGTCCAGCTCCTCTTTCAGCGGCTACTCACCCCCACTGCAGGTCTGTTCCTTCTTCTCTTTCCCAGAAGCCGCCAGCGGAAGCAGCAGAGCTGGCCTGGGGCTCAAAGAAAAGGAGGCATACTAGGGAAGCAGAGAGAGGTGGCGATGTGCGTCCAAGTGAGAAAGTCAGAGACTTCTCATCCTAGGAATAATCAGGGTGAGTTGCAGAACACGGAAATGATGGGTGCACAGTGGGTGGAGAAACAGGCTACAGGGTAAGGTGTATTGTCATATGAACTTACTTTTCCAGACACGCAGAACACAAATTGTCCTTTAAGGAAAAGTTTTGGAAGACTAAAATAAACCCAGATTAAAAGGATACTCTCCTGTCAGGACCCAAAAGAGTGGGTAGTGATGTCTTTCTCAGTTCTTTCTTCTAAAGCATATTCAATATAAAAAGGAACAAAATAGCCGGGCATGGTGGCTCATGCCAGTAATCCCAACACTTGGGAGGCAGAGGCAGGAGGATTGCTGAGTTCAAGGCTTGCCTGGGCTACATAGTGAGCTCAGAGCCAGCCTGAACTACAAAGCGAGACCCTGTCTCAAAAAAAAAAAAAAAAAAAAAAAGGAACAAAATAGTCATAGAAGTAAAATGAAATCAAGTGGAATATCTTGCTAAGCATAATAAAAAGTTTATAGAGAAGACAATAAAAGGTTATTTAGGAGAAATGACAACTCAGCTTCATGTAAATGAGGTATTAGCATAAGGGTATTAATATTTAAAAAAGAGAAAAGTATCCAAAGAAAATATATGGTAGGTGAACTAAAACAAGTGAAAGAAGATATTTGGAAATGGCTTAAATTAAAGAAATAAAGCAAGAACAACAATGATATTGACCACAGCTTGACATTTGTAAGTGAAAAATAAATCCAAGTCATCATTTTGGTTTGCTTCCTTTGTTAAATCATTGTGTTCTTAAAGAAGAATTAGTTCGCTATGATCATTGTGCTCCAAGCTCTCTGTCACCATGACACACACCTACAAGAAGTGACTGAAAGAAAGAAAGCTCTCTTCTGGCCCATGACTCCAGAGGCTGCAGTCAGTGGTTAGCTGACACCGCTGCTTTTAGGACTGGCGACCAGAGCCTCATCCACTAGTTAAGCTACTGGAGCCACGCTCTGCACCCAGAAGTGTGTTCTTTTCCTCGATAACTTGCTTGACTGATTACAATACGGAATCTGTTTCCTTTGTGATACAGCATCTCCAGGTGAGTCAGAACTTCAAGTACTGTTTTATGTATCATTGAACACAAGGAAGATTTTTCACATCTAAAAACGAACACACAGGTGCATTACATAGAGTCTGAAATAAAAGTACATAAGAGTGGCAGATGTCTTATGTAGTTAAACGGAAACAAAGACAACCTCCTAGGCTAACTTTGTGAGTTGATCTAAAAAATCTGTTTGGTCACTTAGGAAAATGGTTAAGTCAGTTGCTTGAGCCAAAAGGTTAAATTAAATTTTAAAAAATAAAAAAAAAGGGGGGCTGGGGATTTAGCTCAAGTGGTACTGCGCTTACTTTGGAAGCACAAGGGCCCAAGTTTGATCCCTGGCACTGCAAAAATAAATAAATAAAATGTAAATAAAATAATAATTTAAAAAAAGCTATCACTGAGTCAAGAAGCCAATAGTCCTGTTTAGGTCAGCCTGAAATATCTAAGTGCTATATAATCCCCAGATATCCACAGCATGGAGGTATCTGCTTCCTAGATTTCCAAGAGTAAGACTTGTTTCACGTCTTGTTCCTGTCTGTAGGAACAGCTGTCTCCACTGTGTTGGAAGGTCTCCCACAGTTCATGCCATACTAGGAAAACTCTAAAATCCTAGCTAGGTTTTGATGTTTATGGGGAAAAAAATAGTAGAACTTGTGATGGTAAAATATATGACCATAGTCAGAGAATTATTTTGTTTTTTTCTAAAGTTAGATCTCTAGTTTCATAGTTAATCATAACACTGAGATATTGCAATATCAAGAACAACCATGACATGTCTCAGCAGCTATGGCAAGTCCCCATCCACTACCCAGGTGACATGCACTGTCCTTCGTAAGGCTAGTGGCTTCAGAGTTAGCCCTGGGTGTTTCTGGAGATTGGAATTTCTTCACAGAGCGAGAATCTGTCACTCAGTACAGACTTGTAAAGATTCTTTTAGCAATTTTTCTGTGAACATAAAAAAAGTCCTAAATAGATAATTCACATGAAAGGTCAAAAAGCCACATAAGATAAAAATTACTGTGCTGGTATTCATGGAAGGAGAAACTATTCCCCTTCTCTCATCAAACTGACACGTGTGATTAAACTAACTGAAAGTCTAGGTGCCAGAAAATGCCAGAAAACCAACTTTCCTAGCATCTGCTGGAGGGAAGAATAAATATCCTTCGATCTGGCAGCTCTCTGGCATTATTAAATTGGTTCAGTGACATAATTATAGATATGTACTATGACTTATGTACAGTGATATATGCCATAGTTTAATTTGTAAGAGTAAAAATAGTAAGAAACTAAATGTTTAAGAATAGAATTAATTTCACTTATGAGTATGTCCTCAAGGGGAGGGGAATGGGAAAAGATGAGAATTAGGTTGTGTTATATACTGGTACAAATTCTCAATATTGAGTGTGATCATGATGTGTATGTAAAATGTACCAATAAAGAATTCAATTAAAAAAGAATTGAATTAAACAAATTGTGATAAGTTTCTAGAAGAAAATGAAAAGCAAATTATTGAAAGTCATAAAAGGGAACATTATGCTATCACTCAAAAATTCCTTCATTCGTATTTATGGACATTGGCAAACATTTCTACATAATTCTCAAAGAAAACTCAAGTCACAAAAGAGAGTATTTTTGGTTGTGCTCTTTTTTTCCTTTAATATACACATATATACTTGTACATACACACAGACAGAAAGAAGTGCCACAAAAGGTAGCACAATGTCAACAGTAGTTATATCCTTGACTGGTGAGATTATAAGTAATTTTGTACTTCTGACTGCTCAGAATACTTATTCAAAATCATCAGGTTGTTCTGTCTTTCTAGCATCATGAAATCAAAGTAGTCTGATGGTCAGAGTATCAATATCAGCTTTTTATAATTAGAAATAATGAATAATATTGGAATGTCTTTCTAACCAGAAAGAAAGAATATACAAATAGTTTTAAAGGAGCTCAGATAGGGAGCTATAACTCCACAGTCCCTACATTTGTGAACCTTTTTTTTTTCTTGAGACAGGGTCTCACTTTGTAGTTCAGGCTGGCTCTGAGCTCACTATGTAGCCCAGGCAAGCCTGGAACTCAGCAATCCTCCTGTCTCTGCCTCCCAAGTGCTGGGATTACAGGCGTGAGCCATCACGCCCGGCACTGTGGTATGTGGTATTGATGGCTGGTGGGCGTGAGTCTCCATGCCCAGCATTCTATGTGGTTTCTGGGGATCGAACTCAGGACCTTGCGCTTGTGAGGCAGGTGCTGGAACCTCTGAGCTAACCCTCTGGCCCTTGTGAACCTTTTTGAGAATAGTAGTGAAATGGTACATAAGCAAGTATGGTTATCTACATCAGACTGGCAGAACATGACAATAAGAGGCAATACATTGCAACCTGCATTGAATTTGCTAAGAAGTATACTTTTCTATCCATTGAATTTTATTAAAAGGTAATACTTTCCATGTGTTGTGAGTCCTGTAATCCTAGTACTCTGGGAGGCTGGGGCAGGAGGATCCCAAATTTAAACCCAATGTGGGCAATTTAACAACTTTTTAAGACTCTATCTCAAAACAAAAAAATAAAAAGTACAAATAAAAAGGACTGGAGATGTAACATACTGTGAAGGTCCTGGGTTCAATCCCTAGTGTCTGCCCAAGCAAAATGAGTCAGAGAATTCAGAGATATCAATGAATGTTCATCAGTGAATGTCCAGATTATCTGAAAATAAAACCTGTGGCACCAAGAAGCTGAACAGGGTCCTTTTGTTTGTCTAATCTACTGATCTGACTTTAAAAGTAGTCAGAGTTCAGTAGTGAAAAACTAGGTTTATTTATCATATAGTTGTTTCTTCTGATACATGTGGTCTTGAATTCATGAAACTCTCCATAGAAGCCACCATAGAAAGGTTGTGCTCACATTACATAAGCCAGAGAGAGACAGAGACAAGGGGGAGAGGGGAGAGGGAGAGGGGAGAGGGAGAGGGAGAGAGCCAAGAGTTCATTATCAAACAGTAAAATAATCAGGTTGTTCTGTCTTTCTAGTGTCATGAAATCAAAGTACTCTGATGGTCACAGTATCAACCATGGAAGTGCATATACACCTAGAGACACTCCAGCACCTGTCTCATCCAATCACCTTCTTTCATAGGTGAGGAAGCCAGCTGGGGATGCAGACCCCAGGGGTATACAAGTTTCAAGCGTTGAAGGTGTTTAAATTAGACAAGAATAGATTAAAGGTTTAATGAAAGACGATTAATAGATATTTCAGGAGATAGTAGATGAACTGTTCAGAGTGATAATGTAATCTATGTAGATGACACTCCAAAAACACAATTTAGGGTACCATTTTTCAAGCATTGTGCCAAGCTCTTAACATTGATTGTTGAATTCAATTTACACAGTAACCCCGTGAGGTAGGCAACAATATGTTCTGTTTTTCTTTTTTACCTGAATGAAACAGACTTTGAGGGAAGAGCATGGTTGCCCAACTATGTCTTGGCTGAGCTTGGCCTCTGTATGTCTTCCTAAACCTAAAGCCTTTGATTTCATTTGAAATACTATAGCCACAGGATGCTTAGAGAACAGGGATATCACTAGAGTAGAAGTGGCCCCAGCAGTTTACCCAGGATGTGGGATTTTATTGTTTTAAAGCCCACATAACACCTGGAAATTGTTGAAAGAAATCAAGTGAGAAGTCAGGGAAGCAAGAACTTTCAAATTTAAGCAAGGTCCATTGTTTGGTCTTGTGTAAGGAGCAAGAAGTCTTTAATACATCCTATATCTGAGCCTAGATTTGAATTTCAGTTCTGTAACTTACTGAATATGTCAGCTGGATAGTCACATACTCAGACTCCTCTCCTGTCTAACGAGGAGATGATCATACTCTTGCTATGTGTCAGACACTTAAGGAGTCTGTACCATGATGGGGGAACTATCGTCTCAGTTCCCTTCTTTTCCTCATGGAGACAAAAATAGAAAGATAAAGAGCTTTGGATCTAGAAGATCAAAGCCTTGAAAGTCAGACAGAGGTTTGATTTCAGAACGGGGAATCTAAGTGAGAGATTTTATAATATTCAGGCTACCTGAGATACCAGTTTTAGACCATGAAAATTATACTTCCATATACACAGACTATATTATTAGTTTCCTTTCATAAATGTTTCTGATCTATTGCTTCTAATTCAGGAAATTCAGTTGAGAAAAACAGAAGATGAGTATAAAGTTTAAAAATTAAAATGAGACTGTACCCCGGGAGCAGCGCCGGACTCGGCTACCGGGCACCATCCGTTTCCGGCGGACTGAAGGCCGCCCACCGGCCCACTGTACCCCAGACCTGTGCAGGGAGGAGTCAGGTGCGGACCCTGGGCGCCATCTGCACCGCGGAGGGTTGAGAGCCTCCGCCCAGCCCCAACCCCACCCCGGAGCTGCGTTGTGAGGACCCAGGTCCTAGAGGAGCCGGAGCCATCTCCTACATCCCTCCACAGGGGGCACACTCCTACAGCCGCACTGAGAGACCAGGCAAGATTTAAAAAAAAGGGGGGGATCTAGCTTCTATTTTGCCATCTACTCCTAGATCCCTCTATTCACCTCTTGTCCCCACACCCTCCCCTATCTTCCTGTCAAAAGCAATACCCAGAAGCAAAAGATTCTTAGGCTGCCCTATTTCTTCTTCTGTACTATTATAAGAAGGTGTGCAAAGTCTCCAACGGTTTTACAGCATACAGTTGGTACTGTTGTGCATATGCCCTTTTATCCTCTATTACCTGCTGGCTTATATGAGGTTCTAG
>PVIC010025494.1:0-25244 GCA_004025085.1 Thryonomys swinderianus
AAGAATCAACAAATGGGATCTCATCCTACTGAAAAGCTTCTGCACAGCCAAAGAAGTCACTGGCACTGCTAGAAGACAACCAACAACATGGGAAAAAATCTTTACTAGCTGTGTATCAGACAAAGGGCTATTATCGACAATATATAAAGAACTCAAACAGATCAGCCTCCCCAAGTTTAAAGACCCAATTCAAAAATGGACAATTGAAAATAAACATTCTCATCTTTATGACATTGTTTGTGTCAACAACAAACAGGGATAATTTTGCATTTCCTGAGTATGGTAATTTTCATGGTAATGGTCTTTCATTTATTTGTTTAGATTAAATCCTACATATGTAATTTTTCTTGGTAGTTTTGTGAATGGTATTGTTTCCTTAATACTTCAATGAGTATTTTTATTGCTGTATAGGAGCACTTTTGAATTTTATGTTTTGACTTTGTATCTTTCTTGCTTTTGAATTTATTTAGGAGGAAACTATTTATTCAATTATTCAATTTATCAGAATTTTTTCTATTAAGAGATTTGAAGCAAGACCCTGTCTAAAAAAAAAGAAAAGAAAAGAAAGAAAAGAAAAAGAAAGAAACTTGAGATTATCTACATGTTTCTAGATATATGAAGTTTGTGTTCTCTATTTTGTTTTGGGATTCTCAGCTGGTTGAGCTTTACCCAGAAATACTGGCTTCAACCATCTATTTTTTTTTATCTAATAGCAGAAGGAGCAGTTACTAGGGTTGTGAGATTTTATATTATGTGATAATTTTGACAGCTTGACTATTATATGAAGACTGGCATGGCCCCAGTCTGGCTTTTTTTTTTAAAGAAATATTGTCTTTTCTGAGGATATATACTAGGGCTTTTTAGCTGAACAGCTATTGGAGTGGCTTTGGCAGCCCTCTCTGGAGAGATGTTATATGACACTTGAGGATTTAGTCTCAGTAGAGGAGACATGGAGCTCTCTGGGGTCGGGCTGACCGGGTCCCTGGTAAGTAGGCCACAAGTTTGTGTCCCTGAGTATCATGAGTATATTTTTTAATCACTGATATGAGGCACTCAGGTGTCATCAGAACAGAAGCTTGTAAAGTGAAATTTTCCAAAACACAGTTTAGAGTGGGAATACAGAAAGCTCTCTTGTTGACCCCTTTAAGGCCCACAACAACTTTAGAATGAGATAAAATCTCACCCAAATAAGACATTAGATCTAAATAAGTCACCAGAGTACTGTAGAGAAGCACAACTTGTTTGTCTGCTGCATCTAGATTTATGTGACATTCTTGTGAATTAACTGTAGTACTTTTCTGCGTTATAGCCTTGTAGGCTGCCTCAGGCCTCATCACTACTGGATCTTTGTGCATTCTTTTCTAGCCACCATGGTGGGGGTTGACTTTATGCCTTTCTGGGAACAGGGCAGTCTCTCTTTTAATGCCAAGGATCTTTCAAGTTTTGACAAGTCTGACAAAGTCCATGTGGTTTTTGAGGGCTTTTTTTTTTTCTTGCCAAAACCCCTATTTGTTTGCACTTGAAGTACTATGATTTATCTGTATCACTTTTGGATTATCTCATATTTTCCTACTGTTGTGGGCTTTGTTGTGAGTCTTATCAAACACAATGAACATAGCTTTGCTCTATCTCTTTTACTAAAATTCATTTTTGCTTGTCTTTTATCTTATTACAGTTACTGAGTGCTACATACATTTTATTGACCAGTTGGCTTATTTTGGTTTACAGACTGAGTTGCAGTTTGGGGGCATTTTTAAAAAATATGTGTAGCTGACTGACTAATAAAATATTGCCTCAGAGTAACATGACTTTCTTTAGATTCTCTAGACTCAGAGTCTAAGTTAATGCTTGAATCTGGGTCCCTATGGCAGCTAGACCTAGACTGGGTAGCAGCTAAGACAGTAACTTGTATCAGTTAAGGGCATTGACTGAGCAGGTTACTGACCATGTAGCCTTTAGGAGGAAGAGCTGACAGCAGAGCTGATTAGTTTTAGAGTATAGATTAGGCCTCGGGTAGCAGACCATAAAGGCTTGACTGTAAGGCACCTCTGACCAATTATTTTGTTTTTATATAGCAAAAATATGATTCAAATATGACGTTACATTTTAGCCTGCCAAATAACATTGTTCCAAGAGAATTCATAAGACATTTTTTTATTACACAGGTATACAAGATGATTTTTTGAAGGCTCTTAAAATTAAAAAGAAATATATTATCTTTAGTTGACAATGGAATTAAAAGAAAGAAATGAGGCATTTTTCCTGACAGATTTGTAGATAGGAGCAGCAGAAGCTAGGTTTTGTCCTGAGCCACAGTCTCAGCAGCATGACCCAGTTAATCTGAATTTGGGGAAATTAGGTCATAGAAACTTGTTGTTTGGAAGGAAACAGATTTAATACATGGCATATAATTCACAGGATTATTGTACAATATTCACCAAAAAAGTCAATCATAGGGAGTTCAGGAGATCTGTCCACACATTGGAGACATAAAGAACCATCTGAGAAACTAGATCCTCTTGCAAAGTGCTGCACAAGTCCAGGCAAAGGTCTACAGCCCAAGGCAATGTCCTCCACCAGTCAAGCCAGACACCTGGAGCCCACAGAGACGTCATGCAAGTTGGTATTGTGGACCTGCACCAGGAAGGCCCAAAGGCCAGTGGTAGAATCTAGAAGACCCGTGCCAGTGTGGCGCAAGATCTGTGCCACTAGGCTGAGAGATGCCCCAGAGCCAGAGAGCAATGCTCAAGGTGAAGATCAGAGCTCCTGTGAGGAGCACAGCAGGCACTCCCGGTGACGATGGCAAAGACCCGGCTTCCTCTGATGACGGGGACAGCCAAGTTCACATCAGCCACAGTAAGCTTCTCCAAGAAGATCACCAGTTAGGATCTTGCCCTCCAGTTCTCTTCTTATGCTGTTAGTAACAATCCTCAGGTTGGTCTTTCATCCCAAGAACCACATGACTCAGTTCAGTGGATGTTTCAAGATGGCCAGTAGTTAATCTACCACAAAGCTTTACAGGGTTGTAAAGTTTGATTCTTTATGGACTTTTTCATCTATATGATCTGTTCATGACAGGTGGGTACTGAGGTTCTTAATTACGCTTGTGTTGGCTTAAACTGATCTCTTCTTTTCCAGTATTGCTCTTTTTAAATGAAGCTGTATACACTGGTGTTTGGTGCAAATATATGTATCATTGTTATTCTTCCTCTTCAATTGTTCCCTTAGTCAAATTGTTGTAACCTTTGCCTCTCTGATCAGTGTTGGCTAAAGTCCATCTTCTCTGAAATTAGTATACCTACTCTTGTTTTTCTCTTTGTGCTTGCCATAAAGAATTTCATTTTTGGGACTGAGATTTAGCTCAATGGTTCCAGTGCCTACCTAGCAAGTGCAAGGTCCCTGGTTTGATCCCAGTAAACACATACAACAATCCCGGGCATGTTGGCTCACACCCACCAGCAATCAATACCACACACCACAATGCCAGGCATGGTGGCTCACACCTGTAATCCTAGCACTCAGGAGGCAGAGGCAGGAGGATTGCTGAGTTTGAGGATTGCTTGGGTTCCATAGTGAGCTCAGTGCCAGCCTGAACTACAAGCAAGACCCTATCTCCAAAAAAAAAAAAAAATAGGAAAGAAAAAAAAAGAAATCATCGTTTTTCCATCATTTCATTTTTTAATATAACTTCCTTGTTTTTTAAAACTTATTTTTCAATTAAATATTTCTTATATACAGTGTATCTTTTGGTTTTGTTTCTTGATCCATGCTGTTAATCTGTGTCTTATCTTAGAGAATTGAGATGATTAATAACAACAGATACTACTGAAAGGTATTTATGGCTTCCATAATTGCATTATTTTCCTGTTGACTATTTCTTTTTGTTTTCCTCTTGTACTTAACTGCTTGCCCTGCCTGCTCTATTGTTCTATTAGCCTTTTGAGAATTGTTGGTGTCATAGTCTCTTTCTAGAATATCTGAGACATTTTTGTAGTGCTGGTTTGATGGCCATGAATTTCTTGAGATCCTGTCTACCATGGAAATAACTAACTTTTCATCAATCTTGAAAAATAGTTTCATAGAATATATGATACATGTTGAAGATTGTTTTTTTTAGGGCCTGAAATACTTCCAGCTATATAGGCCTTTAAAGTTTGTATTGAGAAATCTGTTGGCTTTCTAATGTACCAATCATTATTAGTGATGCATTACTTTCTCTAACATCTTTTAAAGTTCTGCCCCTGTGTTTAGACTTCTAAGGTTTTTATTATGCCATATCATGAAAATATCCTCATTTGATTGTGACTATTTGGGATTCTATGTGCTTCACTTATTTCTATGTTTAATTCTTTGCCCATACTTGGAGAGTTTTCTACCACTATTTTTCTAAACAAGTTTCTTATGTCATTTTTGCTTTGAGCCCCATGCCTCGCCCGTCATTCGCCCCTCTGCCGTGTTGGAGCTGGCATTCTCTGTGTTTGTAGTCCGCACTCTGGCAGGAGTCCTGGGGAGACCGCCCCGTCTCTCCCGCGTCGAGCGCCCTCTGCAGACGCTGGGCGGCCTGACCCGCTTTGGATTCTGGGCCCGCCGCGGTGCTGCCGAGACCCTGAGAGATCAGGGCTGGTCTGGGGCGCTTAGGAAGGAGACTGTGGGAGCGCAGAGAAGGCGCCAGACAACCCAGAATTCAGGACCTACTTCCCCGGGGCTAGGAGAGCACTACTGAGTCCAAATAAAACCCAGATTCTCTGCCCTAACAAAACAGCAGCAGCAGCAGCAAAAACACATAAGAAGCAATCCAGTGACACTACTAAATTTGGTGATTAAGTCTAGCAGTCTTTGTTTGAGTTTTTAGGATCTCCTATATAGAGTGTCATGTCATCAGCAAATAGTGACAGTTTAACTTCTTCCTTTCCTATCGTTATTCCTTTCATTTCTTTCTCTTGCCTAATTGCTGTGGCTGTTTCCTGCACTATATTGAACAGGAGTGGTGATAGTGGACATCCTTTTCTTGTTCCTGATCTTAGTGTGAACAGTTTTAGTTTTTGACCATTTAGGGTGAGACTGGCTATTAGTTTTTCCTGTATAGCTTTTATTAGTTTGAGATAAAGTCCATCTATTCAAATTTCTATAGAGTTTTGGTCATGAGTGGCTGTTGGATTTTGACAAATGCGCTTTCTACATCTACAGAGATGAGCATATGGTTTTTGTCCTTGAGTCTGTTTATGTAGTGGATCATGTTTATTGATTTATGTATGTTGAACTATCCTTGCATCCTTGGAATGAATCCAACTTGATCAGGGCATACAATCTTCTTGTTGATTCTCTGTATTCTGTTTTCCAGTATCTTATTGAGCAATTTTACATCAATGTTCATTATAGAGTTTGGTCTGCAATTTTCTTTTTTGGTTGGGTCTTTCTCCCCCTTTGGAATCAATTTAATGGTTGCTTCCAGGAATTAATTTGCTGATGCTATTTCCCTTTTGATTTCATTAAAGAGTTTGAGACGTAGTGATGTTAATGTCCCTTTGAAAATGCTGTAGTACTCAGCAATAAAGCCATCAGGACTAGGGTTTTTCTTTGTTGGTATGCTTTTTACTACATTTTCAACTTCACAGATTGAATACTGGGTGTTTAACATTTTTATGTCTTCTGTGTTCAACTTTGGAAGTCCATATGTGTCTAGGAATCTGTCCATTTCTTCTACATTTTCCATTTATTGCAGTACAGATTTTCAAATTATGTGTTTATTATCCTCTGGACTTCAACTGGATCTATGGGGATTTCCCCCCTTTCATTCCTAATAGCATGGATTTGAGCCTTTTCCTTCCTATGTTTGATAAGGTTCGCTAAGGGTCTGTCAATTTTGTTTATCCTTTCAAAAAATCAACTCTTTGATTTTTGCAACGTTCTCTTAGTCTCTATTGCATTAGTTTGGGTTTGTATTGCTCTTCTTTGTAGCTTGAGGTTCAGCAGTAGATTGTTTATTTGAGCTTGCTCTGGTCGGCTAGTGTAGGCATTCGCTGCTATGATTTTCCCTCATAGAACTTCTTGCATTGTGTCCCACAAGTTCCTGTATGTTGCATTGAGATTATCAGTTAACTGTAAAAACTGTTTAATTTTTTCTGTAATTTCTTCTGTGACCCATTCATTATTTAGCAGAGTGTTTTTCAATTTCCATGTGTGTGTGTGAAGAACTTGGAATTTCTTTTGCTATGCACCTCCAATTTCAAGGCATTATATGCTGACAGTATACAGGGGATAAATTTAATTGCTTTGGATATACTTCAACACGATCTATGAACTAGCATGAAGAAACTATTTTTGAGGATGGCCCATGAATAGCTGAGAAGAATGTATATTCTAACACTGTGGGGTGAAATACTCTGTAGGTCTCTATTAAGTCCATTTGTTCAAAGGCTTGTTCAGTTCAAGTATTTCATTGTTGATTTCTGGTCCACTCAATCTGTCTAGTTGTGACAAGGGGGTATTGAAGTATTCAGTACTTGTTTTGATGTGACAAGGTGGTAAAGAACCCTCCTACTACTGTCGTATTAGTGCTTATCTGGCTTTGCATCTCCATTATTAGTTGTTGTATATAGTTGGGTGTAGTGGAATTTGGAGCATAAATATTTGTGACTGTCATCTCTTTCCATTGGACTGTTCTCTGTGTGAGGTTGTAGTGTCCTTTTTTGTCTCTATTAATCAGTTTTGGCTTGAAGTCTATTTTATCTGAAAATTGGATAGCCACTCCTACATTTTTGCAGTTTCCTATAGCATGGAGAATTGTTTTCCATCCTTTTACTTTGAGCCTATGGTTTTCTTTCTGAATTAGGTGTGTTTCTTGTATCCAGTAAATTGTAGGATGTTGCTGTATTGAGGCCATAGGCATTAATGGTTATGACAGATATGTACCGATTATGATCTGTGATGGTGTTTTCCTTTTACTGGCTCTTTTATTTTTTGCTTTTACCATTTCCATTCAGTTTCTTGTCCTATCAGATCGATTCACTCTGCTGCATCTCATGTGTTTGTGACTTTCATTTTTTTTTCCAAAATATTATTTAGAATTCTCTGGAGTGCAGGCTTTGGGTTTGTGAAGTTTTTGAGGTGTTCTTTGTCATGGAAGTTACTTATTTCCCTATCGATTTTGAAAGATAGTTTTGCTGGATACATCAATCTAGGTTGGATATTGTTTTCCTGCAATGCTTAAAACACTTCACTCCGGGAACTTATGTTGAGTGCTTGTGTTCAAAAGTGTGCTGCGATCCTGATGGGCTTCCCTTTTTATGTGGTGTTTTTATTTTTTCTAACTGCCCTTCCGGCAGCTTCCGCTCTCAAAGCAGAGGACAGTTTTTCCCACTGTCCTCTGGTGAATATCCCTTCGCGTTGATGACAGTGGTGGTGGAATGTTGACCAGATAGGCAACCGGATTCCTTTTGGAGACATAGGTCACACTGTGTAGAACTAGTGGAAACTGAAGTGTCAACTAAGGGTTTGGGGCCAAGGCTCCTCTCTGGAAGATACCCAAAGTTTCCTCAGAAGGAACTAGCCCCTGACAGCCTCTAGGAGTAATCAGCAGAAAATCTTCAAATCTTGCCTCTTTCTGGGCTCCTCAGTGAGGTGAAAGTAAAACTGTCAGTGCTCATCACGTGTCCTGTGTCTCAGGATGATCCTGAAGGAGCAGAAAATAAATAAAATCAGTCCAGCAGAACGGAAGGCACTTAGGAGTTTTGGAGGCAAAGTATTTATTATCCACTGAAACTCAGCTGGAATTGCTTCCAAAGAGATCAGCCCCATAACAAAGGGCAGAGTTCCCTTAAATAAATCAGGAAGGAGGTGTGGTCACAGATATGAGTCACTTAGGTTACATATATGCATTCAGTGCCAAGGAGCGTAGAATCACATAACTGGGTAAGGGGCTACATACGAGATGGAGAGCACAGCATCAGGGGTTTGTTACATTCACTTGCCATGCCCAGTAATGCAGGTTTAATCATCTCAGCATTAGAAGGTCACACCAATCACCGGGTATTTACATAGTCTCATTTTCGTACAGCTTTTTGGGAGACAAAGACTTTCACGTGTTATCTGAAGAAGCTCAGGGCAATAAAAAGAGGAGGAAGAAAGGAAGGGGGTGATCTTTTGCTTCTTAGGCCTGCCAGTTAGCAGGAGAGGCTGTTTTCCAGTTCAGGCTGAAATGGTACCATGAAAATCCTTAACGCTCTGTTAAGACTTGAGTTATAGATTTGTATTGCTCTTTACTAGTGTAAGACCCAAGTTGACATAAGAACAGCCATTTTGTTAAAAACCTCCACTTGTGTCCTGTAACCTCCCTGTAAACCCAGAACTTGTATCCTTGGGAACTGTCCACCCAACCGATGAGCGCAGCTGCAGATTGTGTATTTTTAAAATGTACTATTTTATAGTAACCAGTGATCTAATCATTACTATTGGCTTCTGGAACGACTCACTTCTGCACTTTAACAATAGAATGATCTAATCACTTCTGCATAGAAACCTCTTGCTAACAGGTGGGGGGTAACAAATTTTGCCTTTAAATACTGTGAGTTAGTCTAAGTGGGCACTTTCTTCTGGATGGAAGGATGGCCCTCAGCTGAGTAATAAAGCTCTTGGTTGGACTTTAAGATCATGTCGTGTCCTGAGATATTGTCTCAGTGGGACTTGGGCACAACACTAGCAAAATAGGACTCCAATTCAGATGTAAAAATCACATCTTTGATAGATTAAAAACTATACAAATCGAGCTAGGTGTGGTGTCTCACACCTGTAATTCCAGGACTCAGAAGGCAGAGGCACAAGGATTGCCAAGAGTTTAAGGCTAGCCTGGGCTACATAGTGAGTTCAGGGCCGGCCTGAACTATAAAGTGAGACCCTGTCTTAATAAACAAAACAAAACAAAATAAAATAAAATATCCACAAACCTTCTCTCTCCCTATGCAGGGTCTTCATCATTTATGTGTGTAGGAGAGAAAAATATTTTTCCTGGTAGGTTGTGAACTTTGGAACTTTGACCTGTGGACTTTACAGTGTTATGTCGTGATTATTTTGGGGGGGTGGGGGTTCAGTGCCTTAATCTTTTCTTGCACTTTTTCTCTCTCCTATTGATCTAGAAACTCCCTTTACACTTTTCAGTAACTTGTTAAGAGTTAAATTTAAATTTAATTAGGTTATGATTAGATGCCCTCTCTTTCTGAGACAAGCTGAGAAAGTTTACACTGGCTGTTTTGTCTTAAATGAAAGAAAATCTTAACTAGTGAATGTAAGATGGACTTGTAGGGGACCACTGGATGTGTGAAAGCCAGGGTGTCTGAATACATAAAGTCCACCATTTAGCCCTGACACACGACAGACTTCTTCTGACTGAACACCCCCACCCTCTTTCAGCTCACTGGCCCCAATATAACCTTAAAGAAATTACCTTGTCCTGTTGCTAATAACAGTTGCCTAAATGACCAGAGAGACAGTAAAATGTTAGACATTTTTCCACTTGGGGCCCAGGGCAGAATTTCTGATCTACCTTCTCTAGAAGAGATCTCTTGCAAAAAGAATGTTCTAATTTGACTGTTGATTTATGTTGCTCTTTCAAAGAACTAGAACGCAGTAGTTTAAATCTCTTGTTTTTTTAAGCAATACTTCCTTCTTTATACATGACGGTTATGGCTAACGTTCACTTAACTTGTTCTTTAGGAGGGCCTAGCAGAAGAAGGACATGAGCTCCCTGAGGAAAATCAGATTACAGTGGTGGTGAAGGACAGATAGTACAGCCAACTTTTATTTTCTCAGTCTCTCTCCAGATGGCAGCTACCCGTCCTAGGGTGGAGTAAACCTTGGGGTCACCTTGGCAACGCCCTAGGAATCAGAGAATCATGGGACACCATATTTGTTTTTCCTGTTTCAGTTGGGGAACTCCATACCTGAGCCTCTTATTCCTTTGGAATGTATTCCTCTTTTTGTTTTGTTTAGGTTTTGGTTTTTCGTTTGTTTGGTTTTTGAGACAGGGCCTTGCCTTGTTGTTCAGGCTGGCCCTGGGCTCAGTAGGTAGCCCACACAGGCCTCACCAATCCTCCTGCTGGGATTACAGGCATGAGCCACCACACCCAGCTGGAATGTATTCTTGAACATTGGGAAATGTTCAACCCTCACATTCTGAAAAAGAGTGGCTTAGTCTTTTTCTACACCTGTGCATGGTATGTCCACTTCCTAAAGCCAAGATAAAATACAGACAAAAGTATTTATTATCATGCTATCTCACAATTATAATTGTACTGTAAGAGAGAAGTGGTCAAAATTGCCTTGTATTGAGACTTTTTTTTTACAGTAAGAAGTAATCCTTGCCTGTGTTCAATGTACATGTGGGCCACAGAAAAAAACAGACACCTTGCTCTTTCGGCATTCAGTACCACTAAGCCTGAAGCGACTCCTTGCCTTTAAAACCTGGTAACAGGGTTTCCAAGGCAACTTGTCTAAACTAACTACCAGGTGCTGACCGTGGAATTTCTAGGGCAGCCAAAATTAAAAGCTCTGTGAGGCTGTGTTCCTCCTTAGCTAATTTGTTCAGATCTCTCAAAGATAATGTCCCTTGCAGGAAGTAAATGGCAAATATGAGGCTACTCAGTTTTATCCCTCTTCTCCTTGGTGACCTAAGGCAGATCAGAGGAGACTTAAGAAAGTTTTCAGACAAACCTGAAAAGTACTTTGAAGTCTTTAGAAAACTTAATCAGACCTAGGAACTATATTAAAACATTTTCAAGCATGTATCCTTGAATGTCTGAGGAAGATGAGCATTATGACCTTCGGCTATTTGAGACTGTCAACTATTTATAAGGAAAATAAATGAGGACATCCTTAGACCCTGATCTGATAGAAGGAAGTGCTATAGTTTTTTCCAAGTCACAGGTTTGCAGTATGTAGATAGTGTACCGTCAGGTGACACTTCAGAGAGTTTTCTAGCCAAAAACTGTGCTTTGCTGAATTTTCTATCAGACAGAGGTGCATGGACATAGGATCAGCACGGCCCCTGTGTCACCTGATACCCCTCCCAATGGTTGTGTGTACTCAGTGAGTAAAGTCCAGTTTAGAGAGACTTTGTCTTATCCCCCTCTCAGGCCGGACCTCCCCGCCCCTCAAGTGCTTTGAAATTACACAAGCTCCCCTATCTGCTTTTCTTTGTCCCTCACCATCCCACCTTCTGTGTGGTAAAAGGATTGATCCGACTTGCGGTGCCTGACATGGGAGCGAGCAGGCCTGAGCGGGAAGTTCCACCACACACGGTGTGTTAGGTGGTGAGAAGACCCCACTGGTGAGCTTGGGGAGTCACTGGCACCGCGTGGGAAGTGTCTGGAGCTGGGATAATGGGGCAGAATCAGTTCACAGAGCAGCACAGTTGCATCCAACTCTTGCATAAACTGCCTAAACAGGAGGGAGCTCAAGTTAGTACTGGTACTTTCACTGAAATGGTGTAGAAGATAAAGTTCCCACGGGTGGGAATCTTACATTTAGAACCCTGGAATAGGATCAGTGAAAATTTACAAAAGAGCTCATAGAAGAGGAGAGCCTATGCTACTCAGGTCTTTGCAAGCCGGGGACTGTAAAATGACTCTTGGTTCCTGTAAACGCTGCAGTGAAGGAAAAGAGATGCAGTAAGAAAAGTCACGTAACATTTCTCCAGCTCCTGAGGAATGCCCAGAATCACATAAGGCTTTAAAGACACTCTTTTGGCTACAGCAGCAGGCTACTTATATATGAAATAGTCGGCACCTTTTATATCTAAATATCAATAGCTACTTAAGCAGCTATACATGGCGACATTTTTGAACCATGTTGCTTGCCAGTAGCAGTGAGGGCCAGTCAAAAAAAAAATCTGTTAATTCCTGAACACCAGGTGTTTGCGTTCAAGAAATTAAAACAGGCTATTAATGGAGCTCAGGGACCATGTCCTTTGGGCATTTTAGATTCTGTGCTGGCACTTACCGTGTAACCCCAGGTGACGGTAGACATCTTGCTACATCAGGCACCACACTGAAAGATATGCTAACTGAGGCTCTGAGTGATGAAGGCCTAATAACTAAGGAGGGTCACAGGATCGCGAGGGACTTCAGACATGCGGGCAGAGATGCTAACACAGCCCTGTCCTCTTCCTTGCACCTCCTTCTGTAGCTGCTGGCGATGGACCGTGAAATTTAAGGGATTCCTTAAAGTGGGCACAGAACAAGAAAGACGGACAGAGATGCCTGCTTCCCTCTTGCTTCTTTTAAAGTTAATTTGTTCTTTGGAAATACCTAGGCGGGTAGGAATGGGAGTTTCCCGGGGAAGATAGCGCGGATGCACTGGGAAAGAGCGCTCGTCCCCGCCTGCGCTCTCTTCCAGTTTCCTCCTGATGTCAGCCTGCGCTGAACCAAGTGACCCGGGAGGACTGAGGGCTCTGTGAAGCAAGTGGAGACTCACCAGGAATGCGGATCCGTTTCTCTTCAGTTAGGAAACTTGCTGTCTAGACCTCTGACGCCTTTAGAAACTCACATGTTCAGAAAGAGACTCTTCCGTACCGCCTGCCGACTCCCCAGAGCCAAAATGAAATACAGAGGGCTTCTTCCTTTGCTGGTTGGGATACACACTTAGCTCCGAAAAGCACCACTTACGCTTCTTCTGCACTCAGACCCAGGCTGAGCAGGACTGCCTGGATGTAGATAGTTAAAATTATGGTTACCAGTCTGTTCCTTTAGAGGGAACAGTTACATGTTATCAAACAACTCTGGCTACCAGAGGAACCATGAGAAGCCTGTATAACTGGAGACCGCCATTAGATAAGCTGTCAGCAGAAGGCCTGTTTTAAAACTCTCCTTGCCTTCATGAGTATAAAAGAATTTATTACTTTTGATTCTTATTGCAAGAGGTCTGCGTTAACTGCTCTCAAAAAAGTTTTGACTAGTCATTTATAGTGAGAAACCTAGAAATTATAAAATGATTATAATTCAACTTGACCAAATACATCTGAACACGCTCTTGTTTATAAACAAGTTATCTTATGTACATGTTTGTTTGTTGAGTTTGTTATGGCTGCTTGATTTGAGCTCAATTAGTTTTTTCATCCTTTATACCTTTTGGATTTTTAAAAGATGTTTATCTCAAATTGGCTTATAGTTAACTGTCACTAAAGACTTGCTTCCCCCAGGTTGCCAGATAACACAAATGATGCCAAGTACAGTACATATTGCTGTTTATGCATAACATAGGAATCTTTCATTGATCAAAAATAATATGTTCATCGTTATGATCTGGCTCTCCCAAGTCATCTCAAAAATTATTAAGGTAATTAAATAGAAATGCTTGGGTTTAAGAAAAGTACTGGACAGCACGTCCCTTAGGATATAAAGGAATAGCTGCCTTCAAAAAAATTGTTACAGCCTTTGTTCATGAAGAGGATCCCAATAATTTCCATGACCTTGTGAAAAAAATAACACTGCTTAATGTTATTGTGATGTGTACACATTGGTCATGGTCAAATGGCTGTTTTTTGTTGGAAAATAATGAGGCTTTATTTAAAATGCTCTATATAAAACTAAGGGACAGAAGGTTTCTTACAGTTGTGACACTCATGGTTATTTTTTGGTGTATACATTCATACCTTCTGGGTGTATAAATCTTCAGGATATCGTTAATGGTAATGATCTATTTTTGTTTTTCTCTAAATTTCTTTCTTTTAAATTGATTTTATTGGTACAGTGATCTATTTTGGCTCTAGTATGTGTTTTCTCTTGTGCTCTAGCTACTTATGATTAGAGGTTCATGTCAAGCCAGCATGTGATAGCCAATCAAAGCTTTTTTCTTAAAAACTTCTAGGATGTATATGTTTCACATGTTACTACATTTAGGTACCTAACAGTCCAAACATCACACTAAAATTATAGGCTAGACTTTATGAACTTCTAATGTACATTTATAGGTCAATATGTATGTTCTCGTTAGATGGCATCCTACTGAAGATTAATGAATCAAATAAGAGTTTTCTTTATGTCATTAAATGTTCTGAGATAAGATGAAGGTGTTTGACTAAAAGACTATCTATACTAAGATGGACATGTAAGTGTTACAAAGATAATGTTATAGTGATTGTCATGATGTGTGTCTCTTCATCTTACGTTTCTGTAGAAGATGTATAACTGTTGTCTGTTAACATTCTTCAGGGATTCAAGTACTAAAACAACCGTGGCTAATGTGGGGAAGGAATAAACATGATTCAGAAAGAAAATATAAGAGCATGTATATAGGTGGTGGGGGGTGGGGGTGGGTAGGGATGTGGGTAAAAGTGAGAATTAACTTGTCATATACTGGTCAAATTCCCCAGTGTTGTGTGTAATTGTGAGCTGTATATAAAATGTATCAATAAAGAGTTCAATTTTTAAAAAAAAGAAATAACAGCCTTCTAATTGTGCTTTATATTTCAAAAGTGATTAGTGTCCAGACAAAATTATAAAAGTCAGGCTCATGGCTCCTACTAATCTATGAATGTCATTGATCTTCTCTTATGGGTGCTCAACACCCAAAGTTTGGAGATCAAAACTAGAAAGATAACTGGGCTAAGAGGACAGCCAATATTTGACCCCGCCCCTTCAAAGTCAACTAAGATCCAGGACACACAGGAAGCTTTCTAGTGGATCCTACATCCCTGGGAAGTCACTCGACCTTTTGTCTTCTTGAAACTCAAAGCTATATGCCTACAATCTCTGGCACCAATTGAGGGCCTTTAGATAGATCTTCTGTAGAGTGACTATGACTATTAATGACAAGAACAACTTTCTTTAGCTAACAGGTAGAACAGTCTCCTCCCCTTCCCCTTCATGGTAGTTCACAGTACTTTTTCAGAGGAAGGAATATTGTAGACAGGTAAGTTAAATATGTTAAACAGAGGTGCCCTGCACAGAGGACACCAAGACACATTAACCAAAGGCCAGAATTGTAAAAGCAGAGGAAACTACCACACTCATTTAGGATAAACAGAAATGATTTATATCCTAAACAGGTATCAAAAACCTGGATAGGGGACCAGGTTCTTCACCCAACCCTTCCAGAACAGATCCATGACTCAAAACCCTTGTATGCTTGCTACATGCTTGTTTTCCCATTGGAATCCCACTTAATTAACATTGCCTAGGTGTCTACACTTGTCATTATAATGTGGGTTGACCATAGTTTAGCTCACCTTGTGATTTCTCATTGGACTAGTATTTCCTAAACAACTGTCTTGAAACCTTACTAGTTGAGTATTGTTTGGTCTCACCTTGACCCCACCTCACCTCACGCCTTTGTTCCATAAAAGCTCCCCGGGACTTCTCTTTCTGCCATCTTGGAGCCTGAGGAGGCCTGCTGGGAACAGGACTTTGAAAAGGCAAATATGTCTGGAAGACTGTGGTGCAAGGCCATTTTTGCTGGCTATAAGCGAGGTCTCCAAAACCAAAGGGAACACACAGCTCTTCTTAAAATTGAAGGTGTTTATGCCCGTGATGAAACAGAATTCTACTTGGGCAAAAGATGTGCTTATGTTTACAAAGCAAAAAAAAAAACACAGTGACTCCAGGTGGCAAACCAAACAAAACCAGAGTGATCTGGGGAAAGGTAACTCGGGCCCACGGAAACAGTGGCATGGTTTGTGCTAAGTTCCAAAGCAACCTTCCTGCTAAGGCCATTGGACACCGAATCTGTGTGAATCTGTACCCCTCAAGGATTTAAACATGAAAAATACAAGTGGATTTGTGTTCTTGTGAAAAAAAAAAAAGTTCCCCAGGAAAGAGAGTGGGTGGGCAACCGACTTTCCAGTCCCCATCTGTCTCTCTTAGATAGAAACTATTTCACAGTAGGCTTTTCCTATTCTTAAAAACAAGAACTAGCGGGCCGGAGGGTTAGCTCAGTGGTTCCGGCGCCTGCCTCGCAAGCGCAAGGTCCTGAGTTTGATCCCGGAATCCACATACAATGCTGGGCGTGGAGACTCCCGCCCACCAGCCATCAATACCACATACCACAGTGCCGGGCGTGGTGGCTCACGCCTGTCAGCCCAGCACTCGGGAGGCAGAGGCAGGAGGATTGCTGAGTTCCAGGCTTGCCTGGGCTACAGAGTGAGCTCAGGGCCAGCCTGAACTACAAAGTGAGACGCTGTCTCAAAAAAAAAAAAAAGTAGTATGACTTTAAGTACAGATATGATAGTGTATATATGGAAAGTTTTTAAAAAAGTTTTATTGTTTTTTATAGAAAGACACAAACACTCACATGGCAATCAGCTCACATGCTGTGAGCTGTACACACAGGGAAACTGGTGGTTTAACTCACTGAATCGTAAGAGCAAGAGGCCTAGAGAAGCTAAGATATAAAACCAAGTGTAAATGTTGCATGAGATTAAATAAAGTGTCATATCCTTAATATGGAGTCAGGAAGTAGATGAGGATAGAACTTTTTTTTTCCCTGTATCTTTTTTTTTTTTTTTTTTTTTTGCTTTTTTGGAGACAGGGTCTCACTTTGTAGTTCAGGCTGGCCCTGAGCTCACTATGGTGCCCAGGCAAGCCACCGCGAACTCAGCAATCCTCTTGTCTCTGCCTCCCGAGTGCTGGGATGACAGGCGTGAGCCACCGCGCCCAGCATTATTTCCCTGTATCTTTTATCAGTCCCTCAACGAGTTGTTTGAAGCCAAGGATGGTGGCACATGCCTAGAATCCCAGAAGTCAGGAGATTAGGCCAGGAGGATGTCCATGAGTTCAAAGCCAGACTGTGCAACCTGATGAGTCAAGGCCAGCCTGAACATAGCGACACCGTATCTGAAAAAAATAGAAAAGAAAAGAAAGGAAAAGAAAAGGAAAGGAAAGAAAAGAACAGAAAAGAACAAAGAAAAGAAAAAAGATCCAAGTTGTTTGACAGTAACCCACACTGGGATCTCTCATAAAACGCACACACAAAACTCAGAATAAAAATTAATGTCAGTTCCCTATAGCTAAGCAGAGACATAAAATTTACTGTAATATTAAATCAATAATAAAATCAATCCAAAGTTATTATGTGAATTAACAATGTGAACAATCACCAGACAAATAATTATTCTTAATGTACACAAAACAGCTAGAAGACATAATGGTATAGAAAAACTCATGAAATAACATCAAAACTTATTATATCTTTATATTGTAGAAAGCTAATTTAATTAGATATATTGTAGACATTTAGACAGGACTGACCCTCCAGGAATCAACAAGGAAAATAATCCAAATATATTGCCTGAGGGTCAGCATTATAAAAAGAGAAAACATACTCTACTCGTATACTTCTGCTAGAGGTGGAAAGCAGAGACTAATATTCTAAATAGGTATAAATCACGTTGGATGGGGACCAAAGCTTCATTAGCCCATTCGTTACACAGAAGTCCTTGTTCCTTCCATGTACACTTGATACATGATTAGCTTCACCTTTTGATTGTCATTTAAAGAATATTACCTGGGTGATTAAATTTATTGTAATCTTACAGGCTGATCATAGATTGGTGCCACCTCATGATTTGCCATTGGGTCAATATTACCTAGGTAACTATATTTGCAATCTTATTAATTGACTGCACTTTTGTGCCAACTTGAGGACACTCCACTGCATGACTTTGCTCAAAAACTCACCTTTGAAAAGCAGGGTGAGGGGCAACTCACTTTCGTGTCGTGCTTCTGACTCTCTTTGGACAGAAACTCTTTTTCTCAATAAATGCTTCCTACTCTTAACCTCCAGTTGTTCTAGAATTCGTTCTTTGATTTTAGGGAACATGAAGTCATATTTTGGATATCTGGCAGGTTTGGGATTCACATCTCTTCCAACTATATCACTTAGAGATGAATTAATGTGATATTCCCAAATCTGTATGATAAAATATTTACAGTAATACCTAATGAACAGACAATGGAACAAACAGAAAATCTTCACTAGTAAATGGTCTCGGTGTTTTGACATTATAAATGCTCCTGCACTAATTTATAAGTTTAAGATAATTCCAATATTAATAATAACGTGAACTTAGTGGATATGCAAATGTTGGTATTTTTAGGAAAATCCATGTCTGCTTGTAAGAATTATAAGTTTCTATAATTGAATGTGGTATCAATCATAATGACAGGTATATTAAAAAATAAGCAGTAAAAATGATGAATATTTGGAAAGCTTCAGTTGGGAAAGAAAATGGGACAGGCTTTGTCAACATGAGCGTGATGAATTCTGAGCTCATCGGAGCCTCCGCCGTGGTATTTGCCTGACACATGCCGACAGTGTGTTGCTTAGTAGCAACGGTTAGAGTCTGCCTGTTTTTCCCAATGTTCTGGCTTCCCATAAGACACCACACGGTTTTCTACTTAATCACAGGGCTTACCAGTATCTTCCCGTGTAAGTCCTGTTAGAATTTACATCAAATGACCAGCACTGGCCCACAACCAGTAGAAATTTATTCGAGGAGACCGAGAATCCAGTCATCCACACCGTTCCTGGACTTAGGTTCCAGGCTGAACAGTTTCCATAGACAGTGCTTGACAGACTGGGAGCCCACTGAACTGAGAAGTCACAGCGTAAACTCACAGACTCTAAAAAGGGGTGATGGGGAATGTGACTGGTAAGACTGAAGACTACAAGCTCAGGAACAAGACAGTTTCCTGGAAGTACACAGGAAATTGTTTTCTCTTTTTTCCCCCTTTTCTTTTTCTCCCCCCTCTCTTTGCATGTAAACCATTTGTTTCTTTTAATCTTTTTATTTTTCAGAGCCGAGGATTGAACTCAGTACCTTGCATTTGGTAGGCAGGCAGCAGCACCACCGACTTATAAGCCCAGCGTCAACCATTTTTTTTCTTTTCTCCTTTATTAGTATGTTGTTGTTGTTTCATTATTGCTGGATTTTGCAGTTGTATTACTCATTTTCTTGTTTTCCACTTCTAAAAATAAATTTGTTGTATTTGTTTCCATAGGCCCTCTATTCTCAATATCTCCCTTTCTCTCTTTTTCTCAGTTTCTCTCTTTCAACCTATTTCCAGAATATTTTTTTTATTTTTCCTCTAGTTTAATCTCCATTCTCTATCATTTGTCCTTATCCTAGGTAGTTTTTTTTCTGTGACTATTTTCTAATAATAATTTTAATTTACTCCTTAGTAGGACCTTGTATCTCAATCTTCCCATTTTCTTCTCATTTTATATTAGTTTTTCATAACCTATTTTTTCCTCACACTCCCATACCCACACCATTAACCCTTAAAAATCTGGAGCTTCTTCACTGTATCCTACTGCAATTCAACAATTTTATATTTAATGTACTACAAACAAATAAGGTAGAACTTAATACAAGAAAATTGGACAAGGCTGAGCACTTGGCCTAGAAAACTGAGTCACATTTACTAAAGGTTTACTTTAAAAGCAGAAAAACTACTACACCCACATATTTCACCTTGGGATGAATAGGAGTGACTGGTATTCTGAACAGGTGTCAGTTACTTTAACTGGGGACCAAACCATCTCGAGCTAGCACATCCGACTGTGAAATCCATGTATGCTTGCGTAGCTTCTCTATTTGATCTCAAATTCATTAATATTTCCTAGGCAACAATATTTCTGATATTACTCTTCGATCATGACTTTGTCTCATCTCATGCCCACCGTGGATTTTCCATTGGACCTTCTAGTTTTGTCCCATTTTCTACTCTCTGACTCTGTTGTTCTCACAATTGATCCTTCAATTTTATAGAACATGAGCTTGAGTTACAGTGTTTCCCTTGTTTGGATTACTTCACTTATTTGGAGTACTTGGTGCCCTAAGTCAAATGGACGCAAATTTGCTCTATTGAGCAGATATTTATTGTATGTAACTACCTGCTTGGTTTTAATGTTTCTTCTGTAACTATACATTTTCTTCCTTTGGCTAAAGGTGGCACAGTAGAGTTTATCACTATCCAATTGGTGCCTGATATGTTTGTTATTGTTATCTGTAATATTTTTACCAAGGGGACATAGTTACTGTGATCAATTTGGGTTCCGTGTATGCCAATACCCAGATTGTCTGGTGTCATAAACAGTACTATAATCCATAACCAAAAACCGAGATTATAGATCAAAAGGGCTGCAATCTTTCCTCCCTAAAAAACTGAGATGGAAGGAGCCTGGTATGGTTGTAGATAGGTGAGTTAATTATGTATCTTTTAGGCAGTTAACAGGGCTGGTCTTTGAAAACCCAGGACAGAAAAGGAGCCAACATGAAGGACAATCAAGACACATTCTCTGAAGGCCAATACTACAAAAGAAGAGAAATTACTTGACCCAGTTTCTTTCCTTAAGGATGAATAGCAGTGACTGATACCCTAAACAGGTGTCAAAGTCCTAGGTGGGGTGGCCAAAGGTTTTGACGCAAACATTCCAGGACAGATCTCTGACATACTCTCACTGGAAATCCTGGGCTTGCTACTAACTTGCTTTCTGATTGAATCTCCCTTTAAAAAGTATTCTTATTGGCTGATCATAGTTTTGACCCCTTTAACCCTGCCTCACCATGGGGCTTTCCTCCAAAAACACCCTCTGGGAAATAGGGAACCATGCTGCTGGCTTTTAGGTCCCCCTTCTGTGTCTCTTAGGCAGAAGCTATCTCTCAGTAAATTTTTACAACTTTTAACCTTTTACATTCCTAGAATTCATCATTCAGTTTTACAGAATACAAACTCACACTTCAGACATCTAGCAGGTTTGGGGATCTATCCCCCTATACAACTGGGAAAACCCAAAATTGATACTGTTAGACTCAGAATTAATACTCACTACAAAACAAAAAGACAGAGACTCAATCATTTAAAGTAAATAATAAGGTGGTAAATACCATGACTGGACATAAAAAGGTGAAAAAAACTTAACAGGGAGGTCACATCTTGCTAGAGTTATTATATAAATTACAAGCTCTCCTCACTCCGCTAGACATGAGTGTACAGTACTTCCAAAAAGAAGGAATAACAGGGGAATGGATAAGAAGATACACATACAGGACTGGAGGGTTAGCTCAGTGGTTCCGGTGCCTGCCTCGCAAGCGCAAGGTCCTGAGTTCCATCCCAGGTAACCACATATAATGCTGGGCGTGGAGACTCGCGCCCACCAGCAATCAGTACCACATGCCACAGTGCCGGTCATGGTGGCTCACGCCTGTCATCCCAGCACTTGGAAGGCAGAGGCAGGAGGATTGCTGAGTTCGAGGCTTGCCTGAACTACATAGTGAGCTCAGAGCCAGCCTGAACTACAAAGCGAGACCCTGTCTCAAAAAAAAAAAAAAAAAAAGAAGAAGAAGAAGATACACATACCAGCAAACAAACACCAGGAAGCAGAACTTTATGAGAAGTTTATAGGATGATGCAAAAAGTCGCTATCTTCATAGAAGAAGTGAAGCGTAAGTTCACAGCAGTGTCCCATTGTGAATTCAGAGGAAATAAGTAAAACGCTAGATGAACTAAAATTGTTCAAAGCTTGAATGACACATTCTACAAGGATACAGAATCCTCAGAAAGAGCCAGACAGAAATACCTGAAATGTAAAATAAAAACTGTATAGAATTTCTAAATTGCAGAAATGCTGAGTTTGAAGACAGGATGTCTGAAACTGATGACAAAATAATGAGTTTTGATGAAGCCCTCCAAGAAGCCACAAAGAAAATAAGAGAACAAGAGAAAATTACCAAGCAGCTTCTAGAGAACTGTAAAATGACCAATCTAAGGCTAACTGGAGTTATAAAAAATTAGAAGATAACAAAGATGGATTTAGTGCATGGTGAAAGGGTCTGACGAAAACTATTTACATTGAATCAGCCAAGAAATAGAGAACAGAGCAAGGATGCGGAGCAAGAAATATTTCCTTGCAGATCAAATCCCCCCACTATAAACACACACACACACGTCCTTTGAGCAGGCTCATCTTCTAAGTGTAAATCTAGCTATAAACACTTCCGTAGCTTAACCCACTGAAGGGTACAGTACCCACGTGGTCCCATCCTGGACTCGGTGCTGGACAATGCACCGTGTTGAGAGCATGATGAGCAATGCAGTGTGTGGTGGGGCAGCGCTTTCACTGTCTGTGGACATTTGGACTCACTATAAGTCCTTCTGACTGACTGATATGAGAAGAAATTTCAAGATACTGAAAATTTCCAGGCACTTTTTGTTTGTTTGTTTGTTCATTTGTTTGTTTTTGAGACAGGGCCTCGCTTTGTAGTTCAGGCTGGCCCTGAGCTCACTACATAGCTCAGGCAAGCCTCAAACTCAGCAATCCTCCTGCCTCTGCCTCCCGAGTGCTGGGATGACAGGCGTGAGCACCACACCCGGCACTGTGGTATGTGGTACTGATGGCTGGTGGGTGTGAGTCACCATGCCCAGCATTGTATGTGGTTACCAAGGATCGAACTCAGTACCTTGGGCTTGCGAGGCAGGTGCAGAACCACTGAGCTAAATCTCCTGGCCCACTTTTGTTTGTTTTGTAGTATTTGTTTTTTGAGGTTTAATTTTGTAAGTTTTGTTTTGTTTTGCTTTTTGAGACAGGGTCTAGCTCTGTAGTTCAGGCCGGCCCTGAGCTCACTATGTAGCCCAGGCAAGCCTCAAACTCAGCGATCCTCCTGCCTCTGCCTCCCGAGGGCTGGGATGACAGGCCTGAGCCACCACACCGGGCTGTGTTCTTTTTGACTCTTTTATCTTTGTGTTCTTATAAGTGCCTTCATTCTAAATTGGACAGCAGCATCTCAGGACCTGCTGGCATTGTGTAAGTGCGCTGGGGACTCAGGTGTTCTGAGGCTTCTTCGGGGCCCATGTACAGTTCAGCTTCCCTGAACCATTTTTCAGCAAAACAAAGTTCAGATGAAAAGTGTTTAAAAGAATAGAGACGCTATCGTTGTGCTTGAACAACTCTGTTGCAAATGGCCTCGCAATCTAAGTATATGTGTTACTTTGCAACCCGTTAGAAAACTTGACTTACCTATGACTTAAGAAAAGGTGATTTTGTTGTGAGACAACATGGACTGAAAAAGTGAAAGTGCACTCTGTTCATGGAACTGTTTTTATGATTCTTTGAAGTAATTTTGCTCAGAATAATATCGATAGTGGTTTTATTTTCCATTTTCCGTGTTAGTGTTTAGTACAAGCCAGACCCTTCTGTACCCACTGACATGCAACTATTTGACTAATAGTCCTTGCTTCATTCTAAAGTAGATTTGTTTCAAAATATTTGTAAAAGCCTATTTGCTGAAAATTTATTTTTATCTTCTCCCAACTTTTATTTTTTGTAATTTAAAACATTGAATAAATGGGACTATGCATGTTTTGTTGCTGTGTCTTTTTCCTGGAAAGGAATACTGTTCTTAATATGATTTTGCTGTTTCCCTATTGGAGGTTTTGAGCAATAGAGCCAGTACAAGATGTACAAACATCCGAGTGCATGCATCTAAGTTTTGACACGATAATGTGTGTTTTAAAACCCATGACAGAGCTTTTAAATTAACTAAGCCCTATAATGAGTTAAGCCAATAAAAATAAAAAGCTGGAAATTCAAATTCAGATTATCTGGGCAAATAAAGGTCTTTGAGCTGTTTATTCTCACTTTCCATAACCAGGAATTTTACCTTGAGACATGCAACTTAGGATTAATTATTGCTTAGGATGGTAGAACAAAGAACATCATGTCAATAATGTGACATTTTAAAATGGCTGGTAAATAACAGATTTAATTCTCCATTTGTGTATGCTGACACACATGGGTATTATATGACATGTCTCTGTGTGCTCTTATGTTTACATATTATTTAGATGGTACCAGATTAATCTAAAAATAAAAGTGCTCAGTAATTAAAGCATAAATGCAAGTGCCATTCTGTTCACATGACTTAAGAAAATATTTTCAAATATGCAACAAAAATTTCCTGAAAAGTTTTAACATTCTTTATTCCTGTGTTATCCAATCAGACTGATGACTTACTTGTACAGCTTTGAAAAATATTGGGGCCACAGATGTAGCTCAGTGGTACTTTTGCCTGCCTGGCAAGTGCATTGTCCTGAGTGATTACACACACACACACACACACACACACACACACACACACACCCCAAGTTTCACAAAGCTGAATATGAGACTGAACTGAATGAAGAGAATGTGATCAAAACGTGTGAGTTTGTTAGGATCTTAGAGATTCTTGAAAGTCACAGCCGTTTGGACATTGAGAAAATGTCATACATATTAACATACCACTGGTGGGACAGTCTCTTATTTAAAAATGTAGATATTTTAACTTCTTAGAAAATGTCATGTATCAAAATAATCAGTACTAAGGCTACTTCTAGTATTATTGGATGCAGCCCTAGGAAGCAGTACTTCATTTGACAGTGATTGTGTAGGGGTAAGTAACAAGAGGAAGAAAAAATGCGATGGTAAAAGAAAAGGAAAAAAAGTGAAACAAAGCTTATGTATATAGGGTGGGTGCGTGTAGGGACAAAATGAGAATTAAACTATGTCATATGCTGATACAAATTCTCAGGTGAATGTGATCATATGTATATAAAATGTACCAATAAAATCAATTTTTAAAAAGTCCTTTAAAATTTTGTAGGTAAATTTCTGTATTAGTGTGTATACATGCAATTTTCAAGTATTAACTACAAATTTTGAAAATTTTCCCTCCTCTAAACAACTGTTTCAGGACAATAATTTGTGTTTGTCACGTGTTACATTTTGTGGACCATGTATAGTTAACTGTTAAAAATTAGATAAGTATGTAGGGAAAACATCTGAGCTATTTGTAATTAAGTTCATTTATTAAAACATTTTTCTAGATATAACTTCAGGTATCACCTCCTTCTTAAAATTAATAAATAATGAATTTGGGTCTATAAAACATGTTTCATAGTGTGTTATATGTACATGTGTAACACTAATATAAGATCAAACATATCTAATTCTTTAAATTTTTGTAAATATTCTAGAGCAGCAATATGTATCTGGAAATGGAGATTGTTTTCAAATAGGTTTCTAGAAAGTAGGACAGCTTTTATAGAGTGGAATATTTCTATAGGAAATTTGGTGTGGGAATGTGATGAGGGGAAGGAATAAATATGATACAGAAAGAAAATAAAAGAGCATGTATAAAGGGGGGAGGAGGGGGAGTGGGTAGGGATATGGGTAAAAATGAGAATTAACTTGTGGCATATACTGGTACAAATTTCCCA
>PVIC010025495.1:7303-25344 GCA_004025085.1 Thryonomys swinderianus
TCAGGCTGGCCCTGAGCTCACTATGGTGCCCAGGCAAGCCGCCGCGAACTCAGCAATCCTCCTGTCTCTGCCTCCCGAGTGCTGGGATTACAGGCGTGAGCCACCACGCCCAGCATTATATGCGGTAACCGGGGATCGAACTCAGGTCCTTGCGCTTGCGAGGCAGGTGCCGGAACCACTGAGCTAACCCTCCGGCCCACCTGAAAATGTTTTAATACAAGATTATATTTTGTTCCAAATTTCCTTGCTGTTCCTTTGCTTTCCTTCTATAATCTTTGATATATGTCACTTATTGTTGATGATTTGTCAATATTCATTATTTATCTTTGGCTTTAATAATTCTGAGCATTGGCCCTAATTTAACCAATCACCAATGCATCATTTCAGGAGTAATAATAAAGGAGTAACCACCATGAAATATTCTCTGGTACAGTCTCTAGAAAATTATTTATGTATTATGTCAGTTATCTCTTTACCAATAATTATCAAGGTGTTCACTTCCTACATTTTACATGTCTTATATTATTTTATGTTTTTGCGAGAAAAGATTAATATTTATGAAATATATAATGCTATATAATATTACTTATATGGAAAATAGTTTTGTGCACAGAATAATTGCTCAATAAATGCTTATGAAATGAAAGAATGCCAAGTATTGTGCTTATCACTTTAGATAAATGGCCTTTTAAAAACTGAATTCTTTATTTGTACATTTTATATACAGCTCACAGTCACACTTAACATTGGGGAATTTGTACCAGTATATGACAGAAGTTAATCTCATTTTTACCCATATCCCTACCTATCCATAACCCCCACCCCCACATACATGTGCTTTCCTTCTCTTTTCAAATCATATTTATTCTTTACCCTCATTACTTTCCTCTACCATATTCCCTTTGAATATTTCCTATTTCATAAAATCTATCATACATTCTAGAACTCATTTACATCTAGAGGTTCCCATACCAGAGTAAAGATACATAATTTATAATCTGTGACCTATTTATTTCACTTACTACTATGTCCTCAAGGTGTGTCCATTTGCACATAAATGCCTCAAACTTGTCATTCTTTATGGCAGAGTAATACTCCAGATAAATGACCTTTTTTATTCTTCCAACAATCTTTTTACTATTCTTATAACAATTCTTTTTACCTTGGTGTTCTTGCCAAAGAGTTCTACAAAATTTTATTTTGCCTGATTTCCATGGGTACTTAAATTGCTTTGTAGGCTTTCCATTTTTCCTCCTTTGACTATCTTTCAGTTGTTTGAAAGATTATTTTCTTCCTTAAATTTGTTTACACACAGCCTTTCTTCACTTGACAAGTACATTGACTCTCAGGATTTCTTTTTCCTAATACATTGTTTTTAAGGGCTGCAAATATTCTCACTGGCTAATTATCATTATCTTATTTATTTTTGCATTACTGAGGATTAAACCCACAATATCACTCCTGCTCGGCAAGTACTCTACATCCTGAACCCATGGCTCATTATTAAAATATTTCCTTTCTGCATCTTTTCTCTAATAAAATTATCTTCTCTTTTCCCTTCTTAACTAAAGAAATTCTCAATAAGCACTTGATTTTGTATGAAATATATGAGAGGTAGTGTAGGATACATTCCCTTCTTACACTAATTGCTTATAATAATTTATTTTCACTTGCTAATTTATTTTCACTTGCTGTATAGAATGATTCTCAGTTCTGTTCTTCTGTGGCTCATGAACATGGTGAATGGAATTTCTCACAGCACAATCATTTTAATTAGCCAACAAGGCCACAAAGCTGTAATCTTTTCCTGTGTTTTTTTACAAAGTATAGCTTAGGCAAATAAATTTTTGTGTACTAGTGATTTCTCTCAGAAAAATGTCTGTTAAAACACTGTTCAAATTTTTTAATGTTGAAAAGATACATAGGATATCACAGTTTATGATAAATGAAAAGGTTAAAACATTCTGATAATTTTCTCCAGTAACTCCTTGAATGCTAGTGAAAAAGACTTGAACGACTGGGACTGGGACTGGGACTGGGAGCGGACGAGTCTCAGCCTAAAGACTTGATGATAAATATGACTAGGTAGCATGGGGTTGGGTTTTGGAGCCCTTGAATGTGATAAAGGCCTGCAAGTTCCTTCTCTTAGTCCTCTACGTTGCATATGTTTTCAGGTTCCAAAAACAGAACTCCTAAAATCCAAGACTGATTGGTTTCACATACCCAGCATTAAATCTTGAAAATTTCACTTAGACTAAAACCTGTATTTCAAAACTAACCGTTAAGATTAACTATCAAAGTGTTTCTCATCATCCAATACTGAGATGATAAGAAGAAACTGGAGATGTTAGCACAGCTTCAAAGAGTAATAGAACAGAATGTGGAGAAGTCTTCCAAGTTTTGAAAGGCGGCAGTTGGCTGGGACTCTTGACACACTCTAATGAGAGGCTTCCTTGAAAACATGTAGTCTTTTCCTACTTTGGACTGCTAAATGATAGCACAATTCCTGCATGCGTAAAACTTGAGACTAATTTCACTCCTCAAATGATTCCCCAGAGTTTCTCTCTGTTGCTGAGGCATTCGCAATAAGCTGCTCAGCAAGCTGCCTCATAGTTCTTCAAAAAGCTGTTTCTACACATTCTGAAACGAATTCCTTTCATGCTTGTCTCATATATGTTTTTGTTTTGCAGAACAACGAAAAAGGCGAAACTACTTAAAGAATTTGAGGACACATACTCCAAAGATTTACAGTCAGCTTGGTGTCTCTTTGCAAGATTTTGGTACCCAAAGTAGTGGAACCAGGCCTTAGCATCCTTCCTTGGATCACGCTTTTCTTAAAGCAAACGTTTTGCACTTTCGACCACCATCTCTTCCCAAGTCAACACCTCCTCGCCGCCGCCCCCGGGGTCCTTCCCACTCTCTTCCTAGCCCCCTCGCCCGCCCCCAGTCTGCGCATGCGTCCCAAGAACCCCCTACACTCGCGGCACAGGCTGAGAGGCTTGTCGGGGGCTATTCTCTCTCCCAGGAACATGGCGGCGAGTCAGGGAGGTGCTGCTAACAGCGGGGGCGGCGGTGGAGGTGGAAGTGGCGGCGGCGGCGGCGGCGCGGCCGGAGCGGGAGGAGGCGGCGGCGGCGCGGCCGGAGGGGGAGGCGGCGGCGGGGCCCTGGCGGCGCCCAGCCCGGTGCCGGCGCTCTGCGCCCAGCCGTTGCCCTGCGGGCCGCAGTGGAACCCGGGCAGCCTGCAGCCGCAGCACACGGTGCGGAGCCTGGACCGGGCCCTGGAGGAGGCGGGCAACTCCGGCATCCTGAGCCTGAGCGGCCGGAAGCTCCGAGACTTCCCGGGCAGCGGCTACGACCTGACGGACACCACGGAAGCAGGTGACAGGCCCGGGAGGGGCGGCTGCGGGGAGGGCGGGGGCGGCGGAGGCTGCGGCTGCGCGCAGGCCGGAGGGTGTCAGCGGGGGCCGCTGTTATTGTTAGCGCGGTTTCCGGGGCGGCGGGGAGCGGCGGACGCCTTCCCGAGCGCGCTTCTTTCAACTCTCCTGGATGTGCTCGTCTTGCCCCCGGTTGGGGGTGGGGAACAGACAATGCGTAAAATCATAATCTCTGCATATTTCTTAAAGGCGTACGAGCCCGCTAGAGGGGCTCAGCCCTTTTAGGAGCCCGGCAGCAGTATTGCCATGGTCCGTCTGTGTTCTTATTTTGCATCATCCTGAGATGCTCTTGGTTTCTTTCTTGTCACGTATGCTTTTAAAGACTGAGATTTTTCATTTTCCTAGTGTTCAGAAGGTAGTGGTGGTTAAATTAGTGTTTGCCTCAGTAGCAAATTAAATAATCACTTACGTGACTGGCTGTAGGGGGAGATAATCCTGGTTTTGAGTTATGTCAGAGTCTTAATTTTTTTATATCAGAAAGCCAAAAATTTTGAAGGCATTGGTTTGAAAAAAATTAACTCCATTCTTTATGGAGTTATGGTTTAATGGCTTGCCATTTAGGTAAGAAATAGGCTATTGTAATGTTCTTCGTGTAGTCTCAGTCTTTGTTGTGGCTGGCATTTTTTGTTAGGAACACACTTGTCTCTCCCCTCTGCTTTATAAACCAGTGTTGCTTATTTTAGCTATGTTTTGGTTTGATGAAAGGGTTTTTTGCTTTCCATAATCTTTAAATTTGCAATGTATGTGTTCGTTTCATCTACTTTGGTGAAGTAAGTGGTGTAAAATTATTTTAATAGATGTAGTGATTGTTAAAGAATATAGTAAGTAAATTCACCCATGATGGGAAGTGGTAAAATGCCATTTTTTCAGGACAGGACAATTTCGGTATATTTAGCTTGTAGAGAATGAAGGAAAAGGTGTATGTGTTGGAGGAAGATGGAGTGAGGAGGAAAGCCTAAAATCAAAGCTCTCCACTCAGTGATTATCTTAGGCATTTTCCTAAGATCTGTGAATGAATAGTCAATACCTGGCTTTGTATTTTGGAAAGCATACCTGAGTGTTTACTCCTTCACTTTGAACAGATGTCCTGAACAATATGTTCATATGCTTGTGTTTCTATTGTCAAGATACTGCATTATATTACTTGATGTATTCTTCACAGGCTTCAAGGAAAATGGCTCCAAACTGCATCATTACAGGAATTTTTTTGTCATTAGTCTTTATAACCTACAAAGGATCTTTCTAGTCACAGGACAAAGTTAAGCATCCTTGCTTGGCATTCAGGGCTTTCACGGCATGGTTCCTGTGTATTATTGCAATCTTGTCTCTACAAACCCTCCTAAACAGAACCTTCTCTTCCACCTAGGTTAGTCCCCTATTCCTCACATTGTGCATTTCTATCTCATCTTTGTGCAAGATTATCTGCATTCTTGGGACTGCTTTCTTTTCTCTACTTACTTAGTTTGTTCAAGCCCCAGGTTTTCCAAGAAGCTGGCTCCAACTCCCTTAGCCCAAAGTAGTCTCCTGTTTCTTTGGTTTCCCATGATACTTATTGTCTTTACCACTTGGCAGTGCTGGCTTTATCTTCTTTTTATGCCTCTGACTTGCTGCCCCTAAACAGATAGAAAGAACTCTTAAAAGCAGAGAATAAACCATATACTTGTTTAACCTTCTCGTTCTGTATTCCTTTTATTGTATTTGATATTTCTTATGAACATCATATTCAGTTACAACCTTTGCTTTTAAGAGGTAAGCTGCAACACAATTCAGAACCATATGTGTTCTTGGTAAACATTCATTCATGAAAATCTTTTTCTTCTTTTGTTCTATTTTTTTTTTTTCTGACTGGGAATAGAGCTCAGGATACCACGCATGCTAGGCAAGCACTCTTCCACTGAGCTATACTCCCAAGCCCCGTCACAATGTTCATCAGTGTTTGCAGTAACACGGGCCTTCTTGAAATAATTTCACATTTTGTTCAGTTCACTTCATGTTCCTTATCAGAACACTTCAAGCTTAGATAGAATAAAAAGACCTTGTGCTGTTCTTCCTTCCATTTAAATGGTGTATCTGTGAGCGAATCATTTGTCATTTGTTTTTGACAAAAGTCAACCATGAGCTATTTAGGGATGATATTTTTGAATGTAAAGACATCAGTAATCATTGTATATAAATGAAGGTCAATACACCAGAATTGAAAAAAATATACTACATTTGAGGTTATACATTAACACACAAACACACAATACCTGTGTGCACAATGCATCCTCTATTGTATAATAACATTTCTGTTGGTAATAATGTTACAAAGTACTGAAAATGATTTTCAGTGGGATAATGTTTTAGAATCAAACTGATTAGCTAGAGGAGTATAGAATGGTTTATTGGATTGGGACAAGGCTGAAAGAAGGAAAAGAGCTAAGAAGCTATTCTAATCTAGCCAAATGGTGGTGAGAAAATGGGCCGGAACAATAAAATGGGGAGTTTTTTTTTTTTAAATATTTGTTCTTCCTTCCATAGGTAAAATGCTTTTTGACCCTGGATGCACGTTAAAATTGCAAGGGGGTTTTCTTTTAAAATATATGATTGGGCCCCACCCCAGACCAATTAAATCAAAATCTCAGGAGCAAAGATACTTAAAAATCTTTCCCCTTGATTTTAATGTGCAGCCAAGATTGAAGAAACCCCAGAATAGCTCACTTTAAAAGCACATAAAAGATATTTGTTTTTTAAGTGAATGAAACCTTTAATAAAAGTTTAGTCATTAACTTACAGCCACTTGTTCAGAGGGTCAAAACCAAAACCAGGAACTAAGTGTTCAAGTTCTAGTTCAGTGTTCTTTTTAATAGACTTTTTAATAGCTAAGCCTCAGTTTTTCATTATACTGTGTTTGTTTATAATATGATGTGAATAGAAACTTACTATGAACCTACAATTTCTTTAGTTTTTAAACATGACCCTAGTTTATATTTTATATTGTTTACATTAAGAAAATAGTGTTCCTTTGCATGGTGCACCCCTGGAATCCCAGCACTTGGGAGGCCGAGGCAGTCTGAGGGCAGCCCGGGCTACACAGTGAGTTTAGGGACAACCTGAACTAAATAATAAGACCCTGACTTAAAAAACAATGAAACAAAGCAAACAAAACATAGGGGTCCCAAAATATGTACCAAAATATTTTGTTTTAACTATTACAGGCTTTGCTATGAGGGAAAATGGAAAATAGCTATTGGCAAAGTTTATCTTTGGTGTCTTTCTGCCTCCCTCCGTATTTCTGTGCTGTTCCCCTTCACAAACCCCTCCTCACCTGCTGTTATGGCTGCCTTCCTTATTTCTTTTTTCCTCTGCAGCCTTACTTCCCTTTCTTAACTGGAATGGAGCTCAGAGCTAAATGATTACGATTGATTGTCAAAGAGAGTAAAAAAGGAAGAGTTTATGTGAAACTAGTTGTTGGTTTGTGCTCATCCTTTTGGGGTATCTGTTTTTGAGAAACTCCTTGAATAAAATTCTCATCTACAAAACGACATATAAACAAGAACCTGTTTTAGGAAGATAGCCAACTCTTGCTGTGTTTAGACTGAGATGGTTTGTACATACAGTTGGCAAGAAAAAGGACAGAAACTTTTTGGACATGACAATCTCTTGATTTGAAAACAAACTTTATATACCCAAACAACTCTTGAAGTTTTTCATAGTTATGTCTTTCATGAGTACCACAAATAAGGGAATGTGTTTTAATCTTCTTGGAGTCTGCTTCTATGTAAGATATCTTTTATTATGGTGCTGGGAATTAAACCTGGATAATCACATGCTAGGCTAGTACTCTATCACTGAGCTATGTCCCAGTCCATACACTACCTGGTCAAGTCCATGAGCAGTAGGTTGGTGAAACAGAGTTGGCCATTTTTACACAAGCCAGATTGTGTTGTGTATTGGATAGTCATATCTTCCTGCAGATCAAGGCTCAACTGTAGTATTTCCTACGTGTGCTGGTTCACCTCTTTATCTGCAAAACACAGGGCTTTGTTTCAAGTTGTAAAATGGAATGAGATAAACACAGAATCTGATTTGTTTACATAGGTAAAGGTCTTCTCAGTGAATTTACTGTAATGTGCTCATGACTATGATTTTGAGGCCTGGTTCAAATATCTGCCTTGTTTTTATGAAGAAGTGTCTTCCTGGAAAAACAACCCTGAAACACCATTTTTAGTTGATGCATATTATAATTGCTGTAGATTAAATTTTCATCGCTGATCCTTGTGATTTATGCAGGGATGAATTGTATAGTGCAAATAATTGTCCTTTAATTTCTTTCTTTTGAGAGTTCTTTAAAATGAAATGTTAACTTAAATTGGGGGGCACACTCATCATTTTTAAAATACCATTTATATAGCTCTTCATAAATTTCTAAGTACTTTTATATATGTACATTATTCTATTGTGCTCTAATAAGTAATGCTGTGAGCTTGGCAGTGTACATAGTAATTATGCCTTGTGGTTGAGGGAGGTTAATTGAATTGCTGGTGAGAATAGCAGAGTGGGTTAGCACCTAGGTTTTTCAGCTCTGGCACTGTCCTAGTGTTGTTCCCTCTGTAATGGCTCTTTGTATAGCAAAGCTGTTATTAAACACTCAACCAATAAATTATTTATTCTGAACAATAAATGCTTATTTAACTTATTAGGTTATAGTCATTGTGGTATTTTGTACTTTGTTTACTTATATAGCTTTTTATGCCTTTCTGTGTAAAACCTTTAGAAGAGTCACTAAGCAAGCATTTATTGAATGCCAGCTTCAGAAGCATGATTATTGCCAATACAAAAGAAAGAGACATGGTTCTTGTCCCTTGAAGGGTTTATAAATAGTTGAATGTGCGTGGTAGCATGTATTACAGTTAGAAAAAAAATTCCATTATAACAATTAATAGTATTTAAGTAGTATACTTTAATAAATTGTACAAATAAGCAATATGGACTATTATGTAAGCCTTAATTTTATTTGGGGTTAAATTAGTCTGGGAAGACTTCCTGAAAATTCAGGAAAGATGGCTGGGGTATAGCTCCATGACCCCAAGCACTTGCCTAGCATGCCCTGGGCCCTCGATTTGAGCCCCAGCACTGAAAAAAAAATCAGTTATATATTTGCAACATGACAGTTATAAGAATTTATGTGATTGATTAGAATACTTCACAGTTGAGGTTGGTGGGATGTTTTGCTTAAAGTTTACAATTGAGTATTTCAATTTAGATTACTTGTAGTATAAACTCTGAAGCACATATTTGGCATCAAATGCATAAAAGTGGGTAAGACCCAAAGCCTCACTGCAACATAGGAGGTGATGCTCAAAACACTTTACACAAGCATCAGTAATTGAAAGCTTACAGCATTTTGATTTCCTGGGCAGAGGTGCTATTTGTTTCAGTTTTGTGGTATACACTGAGATTTTGATAGAGGAGTGCCATTTTCCTGGCCCTGCCCAGCAGCCCACTCTGAGTAATGCTTAAACTGCTCTCTGCTGGCCTTCATTCTACAGAAGATGGTTGTTATCATGACCCAGAAAAAGAATTCTTTTAGTTTTCTCTTTTTCTCTACACTTTGGGTATGTTCAGATACTTTCCGTATGTTCTCATAAAATAAGTTCTCTGAAAAATTTCAGAAAGAGTTGTCTGCTTCTACTTTATGTGAAAATACGTTACACTCCAGGGAACCACTTAATGTAATAAAAGAAAACTTTTACGAGACAGTTTTATAACAGTTCAAATTTGTGTTTAGTCTTATTTGCAGCTAGTTCACTCAATCTACTAAATGTCTGTCTGTGTACCTAAGTATCTTGGCTGTCCTGGGGCTTGAAACTAAGGCCTCTGGCTGCTAGGGAAGCACTCTATCACTGAACTACATACTAGCTAGCTCTGGAAATGTTTTCTCCCCTGCAGCTTGGGGGTGCTCTTGGCATCTAGTGGGAAGAGGTAAGGGATGCTTGCAATGAGAAAAGCACAGCTCTCCACCACAAAGACTTTTCACTAGAAAATTTTGATGGGCCCAACGTTCAGAGACTCTAGGATGGAGTAAGATAAACATAAAAACAAAATTCAGTCCATGTTCAGAAGGAATGAATTATATTCGGTTGAATAAAAGGAATATCAGAAGGAACATCATAACGAAGGTGAAAGGCTATGTTTAAAGGGCTAGGCATCGAATTTTGTAGTTATGGTAGAGGACAGAAGCTACACAAATATTGACATCCTAGACATCCTAGAGATTCTTCAAATTCATTATATCAAATAATCAACTCTTGTAATAACCGTAGGCCCCCTCATCACCCAGACCAGAAATTTGGATGTTATTTCTGACTCTTTTTCCTTTACCCTCTGTATCTAGTCAGGAACTAAGGCCTGTTAGTCAAGTTCTTCGAATGGCTTTCAGGTCTGTTTCCTTCCTGTCCATCCTCACTGCCTTTGCCCTGTCTCTTCCTCACCTTTAACTGGCTCTGTCAACAGTTCTCCCAGTTTCCGTTCTGTCTGCCTCAGGTTTGCTTCATGTCAGCTGGCTAAACTGCTCTCTCTGCTTGTGAAGCTGGTCGTCATTTGTTGCTGAACACTTTCTAACCAGTAGCCAGTTCCTTTACAATGTATTTCAGAATCCCATTTCTTTATTCTTGGTTTTAAAAATAAAAGAAATTAAAAGCTAATTCCCTATGCTTAACTGTGGTCATTTTAATATTTTATTACTCAATACATATTAAATTACTAAGATTCACCCAAATTACATGAAGCTGCAGTTAAGTATTTTAGATGGCTGCATCCTTCTTCTGTGTGAATGTACTGTACTCAATTCACCTTTTCACTGAAGGCTATTTTTATTGTTCTCACTCTTTTCTCTTGTGAACACCTATCATTTCCGCTTTTTATCTTGTGATCAGTATGGTTATAAGCATTATACATGTTTCTTATTGAATGTGTGAGAAATTACTCTTCACATACTTAGAAGTGGAATCACTAGGTTATATGATGTCAGGTGTTCAAGCCAGTTTACAGTTTGCATTTCTGTGGTCATGTGTAAGAACCTTATGAGTCCATATCCCATCCCATATGTAAAAATTTTAACCAAATTATTACTGTTTCAGTGAAGTCTTTCTTCATTTAAACTTTACTCATCACCAGTGATGGTGTCTGCTGAAGTGCCTATTGGTCATATTTACACTAGAAAATAGCTTTTTATTTACTTTGCCCATTTTCTATTGTTTATTCTTTCCTCATAGAATTCTATAATATTAAGTACTGTATTATCTATGTATAATGCACTGTAGTTCTCTAATACTCTTTAGACTAATAATTTTGTCAGTTTTGTATGTTATGATGTCATCTCTTCGTTTATAATTTGCCTTATTACATTTTAGAGTATCTTTTGATAATTTTGAAATTTTATTGCAGTAAGATTTATGAGTTAATTTTGTAATGATTTTTGTCTTTAGAATGTATAAAATCTATTAATCTACATTTTTACTTTTTTCTTGAACCAAAGAACCTAGGACCTTGACATCATCCCTAGCCTTTTTTTGTTTGAGATAGGTTCTGCTAAATTGTGAAGTTGCCCAGGCTGGGCTCCAATCTGTGATCCTCCTGCCTCAGCCTCCGTAAGTAGTAGTATTCTAGGTGTGAGCCAGCCCACTTGGCTTACTAAGAGATTTATTTTGATGTTTAAGTTCCAAGTCCGTATTGAATTGATTTTGAAATATAATGTGAGCTAGAGGTCCAATTTCATTTTTTTTTTTTTTTTGAGACAGGGTCTCGCTGTGTAGTTCAGGCTGGCCCTGAGCTCACTATGTAGCCCAGGCAAGCCTCGAGCTCAGCAATCCTCGTGCTGGGATTACAGGCGTGAGCCACCACGCCCGGCACTGTGGTATGTGGTATTGATGGCTGGTGGGTGTGAGTCTCCATGCCCAGCATTGTATGTGGTTACCGAGATCGAACTCAGGACCTTGCACTTGCGAGGCAGGTGCCGGAACCACTGAGCTAAATCTCCGGCCCAATTTCATTTTTTTAATGTATCAGTTATCTTTTTAGATTCATCGTTGCCTTTTAGCATTTAATGAATGCTTTTTAGCATTTAATGAACTAGAATTTACAAATCCAAAATCATCCATTTGCAATGAATTGCTTATTGAGTTGTATGCCTACTGCTACAATGCAATTTTCAAATATTTTTTATCATCCCAAAAGATACCTGTATCCATTAGTTCCTCCTTATTCTCTTTGCGTACCTCCTCCCAATCACATCTAGCCTTAGGCAACTACTAGTCTACTTTCTTTCTCTATAAATGTACCTATTCTGGACCTTTCATATAATGATTCATGCAATATATGGCTTTCGTGACTGGTTTCTTTCATATACTACATTTTCAAAGTTCAACATGTATCAGTACTGCATTCCTTTTTATTTCTCCATAATACTCCATTATGGTTTCCATTCTTTGGGTATTATAAACAGTACTGTTGTGAGCATTTATGTAGATGTATGTCTTCATTTCTCTTCGGGATATATATATACACATATATATCTTATATCTATACATATATTATACCCATTTATATATGCAGGAGTGGGATAACTGGTCATATGGTGATTCTGTGTTTAACACTTTGAAGAAACGTCAAATTGTTTTCAGAGTGTCTGTATCGTTTTACATTCCCATTAACAGTGTACTATATAAGGATTCTTGTTTCTCCATATCCTCAACGATACTTAGTAATGTCTTTGCGCTATAGCCATCCTAGTGGGTGTGAAATGGTCTCATTATGTTTTTCACTTTTGTTTCCCTAAAGACCAATGATGTTGAGCATTTTGAAAGATGCTTATAGACTACATCTTTGTAAAAGAAATGTCTATTCAATTAATTTGTTCTTAATTTTTTTTTTTTTGAGACAGGTTCTCGCTTTGTAGTTCAGGCTGGCCCTGAGCTCACTATGTAGCGCAGGCAAGCCTCGAACTCAGCAATCCTCCGCTCTCTGCCTCCCGAGTGCTGGGATTACAGGCGTGAGCTACCACGCCTGGCTGTTCTTAATTTTTTTGAATCTTATTTTGAAACAGGATCTTAGTTTCTAAATTATTCCTACTGAGCTTGAACTTAATAACCACCTTCAGCCTCCCTAAGTGTTGAGATTGTATGTAGTGATACCATACTCACCTTTCATTTGATTTTTGTGTAATGGTATCCTCCAACCTTGCTGAACTAGGTTCTTTGCTTATTTTAATCTTTTTAAAATTTCTTTCTTTCTTTTTTTTTTTTTGTGGCAGAGGGGATCAGACTCTGGTCCTTGAGCATACCAGGCAAATTTTTTCTTACTGAGCTACACCCCCTGCTCTAATAGATTTTAAATAGATTTGATGTGTACAGGGTCATGTTATCTGCAAACAGAGATGGTTGTACATCTTCCTTTCATTTTCTTCACTTTTAAAGGAAATTTGAATCTCGACACTCTTTATATCTGTTTCTTGCCTAATAGTCCTGATTAGAAATTCTAGAACAATGCTAAATGGATGTTATGAGAATGGACATTGTCATGTTCCAGAGAGGAAGAATCCTTTCAGCTCTTTAAAAAACCATCAAATACAGTATTAACACTGATTATTTAGTAGATGGATGGCCTTTATTGGGTTGAAGAAATTTCCTTCCATAGCAATATTTTGTATTGGTTTATGTTTGCAATATATGAAATTTACATTTGTTTGAGGGGATTGATAAATATAAATGAAGAATCTTAATTAATTTAGATCCACTTTCAACCTCCCTTCTCCTAATCCTCTATTTCCCTTCCTCTATTCCAGCAAGTCTGCCTTTATTTTGGTCTTTATTTATAATATGTTTTTTGAATGTTTCTTAAATCATGAAGAAGGTATTGGATTTTTTTCCAGTGCTTCTTCTGTGTATGGAGATGTTCATAGCTTTTGTTTGGTCTTTTATTTCATTAATGAGGTATATAACACTAATTTGTTTTCTAACGAACTCATCTTATGTTCCTGGCCTACCACAATTCAGTTTAGTCTCATACTGTTTCTGAACTGTATTTCATGTGCTGCACCTTAAGAATATCCTGCCATTCTATATCTCCATGAATTTTTCCCTCTGAAGCTGGTGTCCCTCTTCCTCTCTTCCACATTTCCTGTTGACTCTTTGTATCCTAGATCAGGCCTTTTCTCCCTTATCCTCATTTTCTACATACAGTGGTTTCTCTGAACTGCTGCTATACTGTAGCAGATACAATCTTTTACTTATACCATGAACCATGAATTTAATAACTTTTCTGAATTAAATAATACCTCAGTAAGTATATTCATAGAGTTCAGAAATGCTAACATTAGAAAAAATGTGTTCTTTTGTTTTCCTTCGGTTTATAGTTGAATGTAGTGACTTTGTTGTTGTTCCAGTATGTAGTACAGTAGTGTGTGGCACATAGAATGTGTTTAATGCATTTTATTCAGTTACACCTGCTCCTCACTATTGGTGCCCTTTTGAATTCTCCCATAATTTGTCTCTTTGCCTTTCCTCTGTATTCTTCACTACTTCTTTTGTATGCATCATGTACTTCAATCTTCTCATTGGACTTCTCATTGTTTTTCTGTGTTTTACTTTTATGAGGTGTGATCAAAGTATATGATTGATGTGTATTTACATTTAAAAAAATCATTACATCCTTGATACCACAAAAACATTACAGTAAAAGGTATGTTTGCCATTAGTACTCCTCAAGATACTGTCCCTCTCTTTGAACATACTCATGCCATAGTTCTTGCCACTTCCTGAAGCAGTTCTGGAAGTCAACTTGGCATGATGAAAAACATGGTGAATGTTGCTGCTTGGTGAGTGTCATCCAGTGGAAAGGCATGCTAGAGTGTTTCCTCACCCACCTTATTCCCCAGAACTGGCACCATGTTCCTTTTGGTTCTTCTCTAAAGTCAAGATGATTATGAAAGATAAACTTTTTAACTGATTCAGGATGTGAATGAAGTCACAACAGCACAACTAAAGATACGCACAGAAGAGGACTTCCAGAACTGCTTTAGAAAGTGGCAAGCACAGTGGAACAAGTTAAAAGCAGAAGGGAGTTATTTTGAGGGTGATTAATAGTAATGTATTTTTTTTTGAGGCAGGGTCTACATTTTGTAGTTCAGGCTGGCCCTGAGCTCACTATGTAGCTCAGGCAAGCCTCAAACTCAGCGATCCTCCTGCCTCTGCCTCCCAAGTGCTGGGATTACAGGCTTGAGCCACCAAGCCCGGCAATAGCAATGTATATTTTAAGATGGCCATACTTTCATCACACTGTGCATTGTTTTGTTATGCTGTTATATTTTAAAAATGAAAAATGAGCACTAGAATGGAGAAATAACACATCATTCATTAGCAGAGATATGATTATTAAACTTGGTTTGGATTGTGCTGGGATTACAGGCTTGGGCTACCAAGCTCAGCATCTGTGGTATGTGGCACTGATTGCCAGAGGCATGAGCCACCATTCTGGTATTGTTGTATGTGGTTACCAGGGATCAAACCAGGGACCTTGCACTTGCTAGGCAGGTGCTGGAACCACAGAGCTAAATCTCCAGCCCTGCACTCTCTGCTTTTATATTACTTTCCCCAGAGGAACTCTTGGGGTAGATAAGGTAATCGATATATAAATTCCCTCCATTCAGTGCTGTGCCTCTCTGTAACAGCTGATAGTAAATACTTGTCATTTTTCTCCCAGTGTCACATGTGTTAGCAAGTTCTCTCCCACTCAACTACATCCTTAACCCCAAGTTGTCAAGTTTAAAGGTGAAAATTATGGGAAGGAGCATGACAATTTGATTGTTCTACATATGAACTTCTTTATACTGATTGACTGAAAACTATAGGAAAATTGTTTCATTGTCGTGTTCTGATGATCTTAGATGTAACACTGTAGACCACACAGGCAAGACTCAGTCACAGTCAGCCTTAAGTCTGATTCTCCCCGTACGTGGCATGATGTAGATACTCTCAAAAGGCTGTCATGAGGGCATTTTTCTCCAGTGTCTGGTTTAGCGTCTCCTTCCTTCATTCTGCTAAGGTATGGGACTTGCCTTTGGACACAGCTGTGAATATAAAATTGCACAGCTGCTGTCCAGAATTGACTCATAGAACAGCATGGTTTTTGTGTTGTCTTCCACTTGGTCCATCCTGTTTGGCTTTGTCACACAGGACCAGGGACACAGGGAGCTAATACCGCATTGATGTATTAGTAATGCACTATCTGAATTTGTTGATACCACTGGCAGCTGCCACTACACTAATATATAAAAGCTGTTTGACTGCTTCATATAACCAGAGTAGATTCTTTTAAGATTGGCTTGTAGAATTGGGCATTACTGTGTAATTTGTCAATTTACTGTAGCTGCTTTTTATTTCAGAATCCAATATTTATTATTAAGCTGTTAATGCAAGTGAGGATGGTCAGTACTCTCTAAATGTAGCATTATTTTAAAGGGCACCATATGATGGCTATAAATTTAGTCTTAATTTGCATAAAGCAAAGATAAGACAGATCTGTCTAGCATGGAAAATTGCACTTGGTCCCCCCTCCCACAGATCCGAACCCTACTGCAGTTCTTCTGGGAGCTGGATTCAAACTTTCCTCATTGCATCGCATTTTCCCTTCTCGTGTAGAAAGTACTATGGCAGTGGTGGCATTGTTGGCGCTTTTCAATAGATACATGGGCTTAGGATTGCAGGTTGGGCCCTCTATCTCTTTTATGTCCCCCAAAGTCTTATGCAGTCATAGGTTTGACTTTTTAGAGATGGCTGGATGTAGGGTATGCAGTGCCGGGATTAAGGATATGAGTGCTATCTGCCCTAAGGGCCAGTAGCCTAGATGGTATATGGGAGACAGAAAGAGGGCTGCTGCAGTCATTTGCTGCCTTGCTGCTTTGCTGCCTTCTGCCTGCCAAGAACTCTTCTTTTCCTGGCCCCACTGCCATACCTACCTTCCTTGGAAGAAGGTGACTAGGGTCTGATACCTTTACAAACTGAGCTAAATAAAAATCTCCTCCATCCTAGATATAGACATCTTATTTATTCAGTCTACTTACAATATTTAGATGTCAAAGGTTTTTGTGTGAAGAAAATAATTTATGTGAAAGCATGGTTTGCCATTAAAAATTGCATATTTTCACCCTGTAATCCCAGCACTCGGGAGGCAGAGGCAGGAGGATTGCTGAGTTCCAGGCTTGCCTGGGCTACATAGCGAGCTAAGGGTCAGCCTGAACTACAAAGCGAGACCCTGTCTCAAAAAAATTGCATATTTTCATTATAATTTGCATTTTTAAAATGATGATATACAGTATAAATGGCAAAGTAATGTTGTGTAACAGTGGTAGATGTTTGGTTGTAGATCAAGTTGTGCCCCCATAAAAATAAAATGATTATATAAAACAACTTATAGTCTCTGTTTGCCTGTATCAAACTTATGAATGATACATATGGTTAAAATTCAGTTTGCCTTGCAAAATAGTAACTAAAATAGCATACTATTATTTTTTCTTACAGAAAATATAGTGCTTAGTTTTTGTAGAAAATTTGGAAAAACATAGGAAAAAATACACGAATTCCTTATTCTGTGAACTTCGAGTAAATATTATTTTGGTGTATTTCCCTGGATATCCCTGTAATCTATAAATTTATGCAGTAGGGTATAAATGTATATTTATAAGGAAACCCTGTATAAGGTTTATATTCTAAATGTCCTAATTATTACCTTGCAAACATATTTCCATATTAAGAAATCTAATTACAGTATTATTAAAGGCTACAAGTCATTCTGTTTTAAGAATATATACTTTATTTAGCCTTTATCTTTCTATTGGATATTTCAGTTATTTCTTTTTCTAAATGGTACTGGGGAGTGAACCCAGGGAGCATGTTGAACAATGCCTCAATCTTTTTAAAGTTTTGAAATTGTGAAATAAGTTCTTGCTAAATTGCCTACTCTACAGTCCTCCTGTCTCTGTCTTTCAAATAGGTTGATTACAGATGTGTGTTACCAGGCCTGGCTGTTTTTGATGTTTTCTGCTTTTTGTGAGGGGGGGGTGGAGTTTGAACCCAAGGCCCCACGCGTACCAGACAAGTACTTTCTCACTGAGTTGTTTGTCCAGCACTTTACTCTTTTCAGTAATGCTGGTACATTTCTATATACTTCCATTTGGTATCAAAAAGCACTAGATATTGAATTATTGGATGAATGGATATGAACATATAGAAGGATTCATTTTGCCAAACTGTTTTCTGGAAAAAAAATACTTCTAATTTATATTCCCATTAGTGGTATGAGAAGTGCCTATTCAGAATAATCTTGTGAATGATGTTTCAAAAAAACACCTTAAATTCGATAGATGAATTATGGTATTTTCATCATTACTTTTTTTTTTTTTTTGGCGGTACAGGGGATCGAACTTGGGCCTTCTGCTAGGTGCGCTACCACTTGAGATAAATCCCCAGCCCCTCATTACTTTTGAGCACAGTGAAACTGAACATATTTTCATATGTTTTGGTCATTGATTAATTTTAAATTTGGTTATGTCCTTGGCCAGGTTTCACTGAT